>JAYMTA010002572.1:0-16215 GCA_036897625.1 Pelargonium cotyledonis | reverse complement strand
ACAAATCTGAGGTTCTTTCTTCAGTTGTTACGATTTGCAATATTTGAGCTAGGGTAAAAGAGGCCAAGAGATTTATACTGATGTTTGTTGAATTACAGATGTCTTATTGTATCTCATTAGAGATGATGTTATGTGGTTGCCTTTGTCTGGCAAAATATATATATTTTTCTAAGTTCCATTTTGTATTATGAAAGTAGTTTTAAGATTACATGATGATGCAGGCAGGCGCAAAGACTCCCATATAATAAAAAAATGTTGGGGGCTCCTTAATGTGTTGACAAATTCTATTGATTAGGTAGATTAGCACTCATTTTACCTTTGGTTGATAAGCAATGTTAACTAAGTTGATTACACTGACATTTAGTTAGTTAATTCATGTTTGCTTGTGATATGCTGCCCTAAGCCGTCTTTTTTTCCCTAATATAAAATTTATTTTATTCTTAATTTTTCTGTGTAGGTTGAAGTTCTTCAGAAGATGGACTACTCTGATTTTGGGGAAGGGTTAACTCTTCTTGGTGAAAGGTTTGTGAGTGAAATGTAAAAGTGCCAGTTTCGTTTTCTTTGTTACTCTGCAAATTAATTTTGAATTTGAAGTACATACAAGCAATTTTTTCTTAGATTCTTCTATGGTGTTCCAGAATTTTGTCTTGTAAAACAAATATATACTTATAGGACAAAATTGCTTCATAATCTTTTTTTGGCACAATATGTGTTTGATTGGCTTATAGAAGATCATATTGGATAATACCCATAGGTTAAGAACAGGCAACAACCATGAACATGAATATAATGCAACTTTCATATGTTTCTCTTCAATTTGAAGGTGATATTGAGTCCATTTTCCGATTCTTTTCTTCCAGTAGGATATGAACATCCTAATTTGCTTTGTTATTCAAAATCTGCAACCGTTTAATTTACATGTGGCATTAAAATTTAATGAGGTTCAGTTGGAAGCTCTAATCTAGTAGTTTTTATGTTTTTTTGTAGGTTGTTTCAAGTAACTTGGTTGAAGGCAACTGGTTACATATATGACCGATATAATTTAAGCAAAGTTTGTGCACCACACTTTTTTCATTATATTTATCCTTGTCATTTCATTTTCTTCAGATAAGGTGCATTTTTTTCTTGGATGCCTCAATAGTTTTATGTCACTGTTACAACTTTCATGCTTTCTCTGAATGCAGTTTGAGAAGTTTACTCATCAGATGAAAGATGGTTGGGGGCTAGCAACTGATGGGAATGTCTTGTTTGGAAGTGATGGGTCTTCAACACTGTATCAGATTGATCCCGAAACATTTAAAGGTTTCTAATTTCTATAGTATTATTTCATAACTCCCTCCCTCTCTCTGTCTTTTTTTTTTTTTTTCTTTTTCTTCATGAAAATGATTATGACCACTGAATCTAAATTCAAGCTTGAACTTCTAGCATTAGAGTCTTATACTTGTGTCTTACTCCTCCTTTCATTAACTGTTTTGCTTTCTTTCTACTTGGTTTCTTCAATGCAGTTACTGGAAAGCACATCGTCAAATACAATGGTCATGAAGTGCACAACCTCAATGAACTGGAGTTTATAAATGGTGAAGTGTGGGCAAATGTTTGGATGGTACGCCCTTTCATAATGCAGCTGTTTGGGTTTTCCACTAAGGGATGTTTGTTACATTTTTAATAGTGTGTGGGTGATAACTACCTGCGCCTGTGCTCTTGTAACATGGCTGGTCCAAAGCCCTGTGAAAGAGGGTTGCGTGAGGTTAACAGCCAGCATTGAACTTATCAAATATTATGAATGTGTAAACCAAAAGCTAAACACACTGGGGCCTTCCTTAATCCCTAGTAGAGGATCCTAAAGAGTTTTGCTAAGGGATTCTAGTAGCCACCCAAACATTATTTGGGAAATGACATGGCCCTTAACTTATTTGGGTAAGTTGCTAGGCAGTGTCTGTTAATGTATTTTGTAAAAGTTGCAACTTGTTTTTGGTAGCCAACCTCTGTACCTGAAAGAATTCCCATATCTAGGATGCCATCTTCTTGTACTGTTGTTTGCCTCACCTGATCCGTAATCCTCAAATCTACAAGGTTTCTTGTTTGTTTTTATATGACACCATTAAAGGGAGGATTAATTGTTTTTACGTAAATTGGAGGGAAATTTTGAGAATGTTCTTTGTTTCTTTAGATTGATTACCTTCTGAAAATAATATCCTCTTTGTATAGACGGACTGCATTGCTAGAATCTCACATAAAGACGGTTTCTTGCTTGGATGGATTCTACTTCCAAATTTAAGGTTTTGGTTGTCGATCTTATCATCTTATGTTTATCACCAACTACTACTTGTTTAATTAGTGACAAGATAAATTAAGTTCTTTTTTGTGGTGTTGAGTTTTAGCTGTTGTCTCTCATTCTTTATCACCTTTTCCTATTCTCGTCTTGCAGGGGACAACTACTAGCTTCTGGGCATAAAGTAAGCACTTGGAGCCAAGAGTTGTAGATAAATTATGTTCTATTAGTTGTCCTTCATCATTTGGTTCTGTTGGTATAGGTTTTCTGACTTTTCTAATCCAGAAATTTGTTATTTTTTAGGGTATAGATGTTTTAAATGGCATCGCATGGGATGCTGACAAGAAACGCCTTTTTGGTAAGTTCCAAAAATTGTTGTGCCATATCCATCTCCATTATATGATCATACTGAATAATTGTGGTACTTCTGAAGTTAATTTTACTAAGAATCATATAAATCTCTGGTATGAATCATGATATATGATGAATTGTTTGAGAATCTGAACTTTCATTTTCCTAAGTAACTTAGTTCTTGACCGTACAATCTGTCCCAGCTACAATAGTCTTGTTACAATTGAATTGTAAAAGTTTTGATCAAACTCTGTCAAGGCCTTGATCTCTTCTCTCAGATTATATTTCTGCATAATGTTGCTCAACCAAATGTCTTCAGACTTCAATCATTTTCCTTTAGTACAATAAGTTAAAAAGGAAACTGTCAATTTTCTCATACTTCTTCCGAGAACCTGCTTGAATACTTTTGTACAGTCAAGATTGCATTATGAACTAAGGGCTTGTTTAGTAACTCTACCCCGAAAGAAGTACGGCAAGAAAAAAAAAAACTGAAAGAATGTGCAAATTTATAAAATGTCCAAGCGCACAAAATAAAAAAATAAAAAAATGTTATTGATACTAATTTCTTTGGGCCATCAATGAAAGTCTGGTTGACCATAGTAATTCTTAGCATACGAATTAACAATGTTTCATGTAGTCAATCGACCTAAACTAAAATTAGTTCGACCTCCTTTTGAGCTATCTTGCTCCTGCTGAAAATGGTGACTTAAAGGAGTTGTGCGGAGGTCTTGCTTGAAGTCACCATTTTTAGTGAGCATACAAGCCCTTAAAGTTTCTTCAACATATTATTTGGCACCTTACAATCTTCCAAAAGTAAAATTATATCCGACTTTCATGAGATTCTCAGTTGGTTCTTGTGTTTCCTTGCCATCTCCTATAATGTCAATACTTGTACTTGTAATCTTCATCTTGTTGAGCTCAGCCATGTTTTCTTCCAGTGACGGGAAAATTGTGGCCAAAGCTCTATGAGATCTCACTGGAGCCAGTAAAGAAACATTTGGACAGCAGAGTCATAGAGGATTATTGTTTGAGAAAGCCATTCCATTTTGAGAAGCACTAGACATGTATACCAAAGTCTCGACAAACATGGCCGCGACCACGATGCTTCATTTTCTCAGATGCGTCACGAGGTATGTTGTAGGTTTTTCAGTCAAGTCATGGTGTACAAAATACTACAGAAGCAAGACAGGTAAACCGGGATCTGGCATGGTATGCTTGCTAGGAAAATGGTCACATTGTTAGCATATGCATGTGATAGTCATCAAGTTAGTGTTTAAATGGACAAACCTTTTAGGATTTTTTGGGAAATTTTCCCAGAAAGAAATTGATACCATTAAAAGATTTAGTTGTGGTTCTGGATTTGATGTAAAAAAATGAAAATGGTTGATGAAATGAAATGATGATGAGATTGGAGACAAGGAGGTTTCTATGAATACTCTGATTTTGTTTTTGAATGTATCCAAATTTCCTCATTTTCTTGAAAAGAAATGAACCATCGACTCTTTCGATTGGATTTGTTTGCTCAGTGACATGGTTCTTACACGTTTTTAAAGATTGGGCCGACCTTAATCAGTTTGACTAAAATAGGGTCTGACAAGGTCGGCCCAATTTTAAATGATTGATTTGAAAGGTAAAATAGTTTGATACCCTTGAACTTACATTTTTTTCTCATTTAAACTAGACAAGTTATAGGTTACTCTAGAAACCCGTTACAACTTGTTTCCTACCGTTTCGTCAGCAAAAATGTCACGCTAACGAACTAGTCAGCACGAAAAAACCATCAAATCTTTTATTTCTTTTAGACGTTTCACAGTCCCTACTAACTAACTCCTAAGCTTGTCATATAATTGATTTCTTACTATCAAGTAACTAAAATTTGGGGAAGAGAGAGAGAGCAATTTTCATAATTCTCATGATAAACAAGAAACAAAGCAAAAACCCAAATATTTTATTAACCTATAACTTCCTCCACAAGCAACATCAACTCACACTAAACTAAGAACATCTTTACACCTGACTGTTCCCACCGGTAGAACAAGTCTTCAACAGAAAATCATCAATGGCCAGCCTTTTCACCGGAAAAGCACACTCCACAGCTTCACCATCCGGCGCTGGTAACAGCGCACAAGGCTCCGGAGTCACATTGCTCGAAACTCCACTGACATTAGTACAATTCCACGGCAGCTTCTTCGGGTTCTCAGTCAAAGAAATGCTCACATTCGATATACAAATACCCGTAAACGGATCATTCTCAATCCCCTCGAGCTTCGCAGCATAGGTAACATTTTCAGCCACCATGTCTTTATAATTTATGCCAGTAATGTTGGGAAGCGCCATGGGATCGAATTTGTCATCGGGATGGTCCCCGTAGGACCCGGTCATCCAGAAAACATACTTCATCGTCTTCATTGTCATCCTACGAACAAAGATGTCGCGCACGAACCCTCCTCTTCCCGGGGTTGTCTTGATCCTGACACCGGATTCTGTGTTGAGTGCTGTGATGTCCTCGATCCGGACATCTTGGATCCCTCCGGACATTTCGCTCCCAAGTGCAATGGTTGCACTGTCCGGGGAAATGCAGGTTATGCGCCGGATGCTCAGTTGCTGTGTTGGCATCCCGAATTTGATCCCATACTGGTCCCAACCACTCTTCACCGCTATGCAATCGTCCCCTGATACTATATACGAGTCCTCGATACTGACCTGCGAGCAAGAATCTAATGAAAGGATCGAAAGTTAGGACCCGAAAACAACAATTTGATGCATTGTGTTCGTGTATCAGAATATCAGACAAACCTGGGTTTATCCCATCAGTGTTAGGAGAATCAATTGGGGCAAGAACTGTCATCCAGTGGATTATCACATTACTGCACAGACCACACCAAAACAAATCAAATGTTATTGTTATTGACTTATAATCATAGAAAACACGAGCACGAACACGAGCACGAACACGAACACTGAGACTAATAATGATCTTACGTGCAGTAACCGGGATGGACATTCCAAGACGGAGAGTTGATCAAAGTGAGATTGGATATCTGAACTTTATCCGAGAACAAGATCTCGATCAAGTAAGGTCTCGTTAGCTTCAATTTCCCAGCATGAAAGTTCGCCCACCAAAGCTCTCCTTGGCCATCAATTGTGCCATTGTAACCTAGAGATCAAGACACTGTCAGGCCAAAATAACACAGAAAAATCTCATATATAGAGCTAATGAGTCTTGAGTTTTGAAATTACCAGTAATGACCACATCAGTCAAGTTTGTGCCTGAAATGAGGCTACCAAACCTAGGACCAGGACTATCTCTTCCCCTCCCGTAGGACGGTAATGGAGCAACTACAGGCCAATCTGCCTCGTCCTGTCCAAAAAATATCATAAGAACTCGAAAGTTTTGACTAAATTGTGCATAGATTCGATTATGGGTCGCGATTTAAGTACCTGAGAGGCGAGGAGGACAGCGTCTTTGTGGAGGAAAAGAGTGAAATTGCTGGTGAGATTGAAGCAACCGGTTAACCATTTCCCGGGAGGCACAATGAGCTGAGCTCCGCCATCCGATGAGAACTGGCTGAGGTTTTGAATGGCAGATTGAAAGGCCTTGGTGTTTGATGTTATGCCATCTCCAACACCTCCAAAATCTGTCAAAAGTGCAGTGTGTTTTCTGCAGGAAATTGCTGGGTACTCCAAATTTTGGGCTTCTGACACTGAGAGGCTCAATAGTCCCAACACCAAAATGGATGCAAATGTGATCATTCTATTTGTCTGCATAGAACTCACAACTCTCATTTTCAGCAAAAGATTGTGTATTGGGGTTAAAAAAAACAAACAAATAAAAAGTGAGTTTTTCAACCAAAATGTGGCATCAAAACAGAATTGAACATAACCCATGAACCTATATCATGCGAAAAATAAAACCCATTTCATAAATCCACAAAACTCAACCAAAACACAGAAAGCATGAAGAAAAAAAAATGTGGCATCAAACTTGAGATCAAAGTTGATAAATAAAAATGAGCATAACCCATAAACCTAAATCAAGTAAAAGATAAAACCCACTTCACAAATCCACAAAACTCAACCAAAAAATAGAAAAGCATGAAGATTTAGATTATTTAAATGTGTTTAATGTAAAATGCACCATGCAAGTTAGATCAAGTTGATGAAGTGAACAGAACCCAGAACCAATATCATGTAAAAATTAAAACCCATATCACAAATCCTAAAAAAACTTAGCAAAACAGAGAGCAAGAATACACACACACACACACACACACACATATATATAACTAAAATGTATCATCAGAGTAAGATCAAGTTGATGAACTGAACAAACATCATTTGAAAAACAAAACCCATATCACAGATTTTAAAGAATCTGCTCTGATCATGATCAAATCCATATACTAACAAAAGGAAGAGAACAGAACCAGAGGAACCTTAGAGAAGAAAACATACATGGAATTTTCTGAAGCTTAGAGACAATTCCATACTAATCTGTGTTAGAAGGGAACAAGTTTTGAAATTGTTATAACACAGAGGAGAATATATAGACATTTTTGCTGTGGATATTTTGGAATAGAATCTGGATTAATTGTTTATAGTCAAGGAATAATAATTTGTGAGGATTTTAAGAAAATTAACTAACTAAAATGGATTTTTTGAAAGTCTATGATACATAACGGCCAATTTTGACACTAAATGGGCATTTAAAGATAGTAGATGCTTTTTTTATATTTTTGTAATATTTATCCTTACTAATTATCATTTTTCACCTAAAGAATAATATAGATTATATGTATTGTTACATTTTAGATTCTTATGAAAAAGAAGAATGGACTCAAACTTACATAAATAATTCATTTAATGTATATGATTTTAAGTTGTTTCATTGCCAGTTTATGAGTATAATTCTATGTATTGTTACATTTTAGATGCTTATGGAAAAGAAGAATAGTTATGTTGTTTCACTGTTACAGTTAATATTTTGACTATGCAGTTTGGCGTTCTTTTGATCACTTTGTCAAATTTTCTTGTAAAAATGTAACTAATTCTGTCAAAATTGAACATAATTGTGAAAGAATAAACTTTTGAGTTTTGAGTGAATTTTTTAAGATATTAATTTTTTCCTAATATTATTAGAATTGAACCAAAAGAGATTTTGAGGAATTTAAAAGATTCATATACGAAGCTTGCTTAATTTAAGCATGCAAATTAATTGTTGATGGCTTTTGACAATTAGTCACTATCTATTAAATTAATAGTAAAATTTAAAGACTAAAGACAAACTCTTCTCCAGTTGTAATTATTTTCTGCAAAATAAAAAACTCGAATCTTTTTATTTAACGATTTTATTTTTCAAAGGTCATCCTCTAATTTTTCGGACTTCTCTGATAACTTTGGTATATTATAAGCATATAACTATAAAGCTAATTTTTTGAGTATTTGAATATTTTTTCAATGTAACTTTCAGATTATAAAGAGAGAGAGAAACTTCATGTTACAAAATAGATCACAATCACTCAATGATGGTTGCGGCAACATAGGCTACGTGAGTGGAAAGAATATTTGTATTCAATCCCTGCTCAACACATTTATGGTGAGAGGTGAAAACTTTAACTGTGAACAGAACTCGAATGAATATTAGTCTCGGTGTGACAAAACGATTTAAAAATGCAAACCGCGAGTATGCGGACCCACTCAGAAACCTCATAGTATAAACCGAAAAAGGCATAATGAAATTGACATTGATCAACACTTTTGTTAGAGGTAATTAGTAGGGCAAGATCTACACTTTGCCCATCCTTCCCTTATTGTCCATGATACTTCATCAATTCAAACATGACATTATATACATAAGTTTTGGTTAAGCATATCAATGGTACATCTCTTCCATGCTCATACATTATAGTTTGGTTAAGTGTATATATTTTCTTTTTCACACAATTCTTTTTGTTTAAAATTATTGTTCACTATAATTTTTATCGAATTAAATAGGAATGGATTGCTAAAAATATTTTTAAAATAAAATCATTCCAAACCAACTATTTTGTGATGGGAAAGTATTACTTAAACAAAGAATTATCATGCCAAGTAATTAATGCGAGCGTGCAATATATATATATATTATTTGATATCTCGTAGTGTTTTATTTATCAAACAATTAAAAACTTATTATTTACGATTTTTGTAAGATGTTACGAATGAGAACTTTTATTAACAAAAATTTTGCATACATAAAAGTTTAAAATTAAGACATATTGATTTAGCAATACAGTCGATATGAATAATACGAGCGTACGTAAAAATATAAGAATGGAAATTCAAAATAAAATATATGACATGTTATAAAGCATTTATTTTGTTTTCCTTCAACTTTTTAGTGGCATATTTGAGTATATAATATATAAATCAATGAATTATTTAAATATATCCCAATTCTGAGAAATTGAAATGCTTATTTATTTTTGTAATATACTCTTTTTACTTGTGAATTTAATGTCAATGTACAATAGATTGGGCTCACCGAAAGAAATGACAATTAGACCCAAATTATATATTTTGGGGTCCAGACTTTTTGATTTGTTGTTGTAAATTAATTCCGGCCCAACGAAATGGCCCAATTATGTGTCCTCCTAATACTATATTTTCCCTCAATTTATTATTTTGTGAAGCGTAATTTCTATTACTTGATATTAAAATGGTGGAAGAAGACGCGCAAAGAGTTATTTCGGATCTCGCGATAAGGTCCGAGATGAATGGCTTGTATGGTTTAGTAATTAGTGACTGTATTTGCTTTACTAATTTGTTTCAAAACGTTAAGTTCTCTTTTGTTAAACAATCTGCAAACGGGGTGACCCATGTTGTGGCTCATGCATCTCGTTCTTTGTCTTGTTGTATGTTTCGGTTGATGTCGGATTGCCCGACGAACAATGTTCAGTTCATGTTGGCTGATTTCATTTAGTAAAACATCAGTATGTTCCTTTCGAAAAGATTTTTTTTTACTATCGATTAGGAAAGCTGAAAACCACATCTATAAGTACAAGTTTCAAATAAAATGATTAGATGCAATTCACATAGACTTTATGCGTCTTTTTTTACGCGGAGTTAAAGAAACATAATATAATGCGATACTTGCATAATTAACTCGAAGTAAGGGACTTGACCTATGGCGGGACATGCACCGTTAGAAATCACGTGGCGTTAAGTCTATGTTTCCTGTTGGTCATGGAGTAAAATCGTCTATCACGGTGAAAGTAGTTAAAAGTTTGTTCTATAAAACTAACTACAGAAGATGTGTAGAGAATAGATTGTAGTATAACTCTCACGATCATAACGTGATTATTAGAAGTCTCCAAACACATTTTTGTGAATGAGTCCTCACAACGAGCGAGATGACAGAGGACACTAGCATTGCAACCTCCTTACAACAGCCCTGAGCGACTCAAAAGTCTTAGCCCCCAAATTCATTTTAATTTGTGGTTATTCAATCTTCTAATATATTATATTCATTTATCTTGCCTCTAAACTACAATAAATTCACGTCTTACTTTCTCACCGAACAAAAAATTAAATTTTATAACACATTTCTACTTTTATTTTTTCGTATCTTACACCCTACCATAACAAACAAAAAAAACTTATCAAAACCAGTATAATACAAATTTAATTGATAGCACTTTTATCACAAAATAACATAGCAACATTGGTCAATTCCAATTAGTTAAATCATAGGACGACAAATACATCTATTAAACATCTCAATTCGATTATTAAGACACCACGTAACAAAATAAAAATATCTATGGTCCATTCTTGATGATCCTTTGTCACTGTTCCACACAAAAACCTGAAATTATTGCAAGTTCCAGGTTTCAATTTAATTGTTTTTTAGAACAAAAAATATTTTCCACGTGTCATCCTAGATGGCAAAAAAGGAGACACGTTGCCTGTAACTGTGCCCCAAAAGGACCAATCCAGCGCGAGAGGCTGTGACCAACTCCGAAAAAGTACAGGACAGTGGCGGACCCACCACGAAGAAACACTACGTGGCAAAATGGGAAGACTAGAAATTTTGCGGGTGAGATTCCAGAAAGGTGGTGGGTCTGTCATTTTAGCAAGTTGCCACCAACCAAAACGCAAGTGCAGAGCGCAATCCTGCGGCCGCACAACAGCCTCTCATTCTTCACTCTCAATCTGAAAACTGTCCATTCCACATGTGCAATGCAACAAGTAGCTCACATACTTTGCCCCCATGTTGGTCATTTATTTACAACATCACCCTTTCCATTTTATAATATTACAATTCATATTTGAGTATCTCTCAAAAGATGCGTTGTTTTAAATCTCTACGAATTGTTTCTTTCATGTCAAAGGCGATTTATCGGAACAAAAGCATGTCTATACCACTATGCTTAAGACCAGAGTTGACACGATATGATTGACACGAACACCACACAATGCATTATGCACAACAAAGTAAACAATTTTGACACGTTCCAAGTCATTTGACTAAGATTAATATTCAATTATACCCTTAAACGTTATATTATGAAGACACAATAGTAATACAATGTAACCATCTATAGAGTACAGAAGGCCAATAATTTGAGCCAAAAAAACATCAGTGGCATTTTCGCAAAATACAAGTAGACTCCGGGCAATTAATGTAACGAATCACGAGTGTTCCTTAAAATACCAAAATGGGCCCCCCAGAACAGGAGATGTAGTCTTCGTGCATTTAACCTCCCCGTCCAACGACTTGTCCCTCCATCCTCCACCTATTTTCTTCCTCATTTTCTCTCGCTTTCTCGCTCGCCAAACACACCCATCACCTCCCTCTTCACGTCCCTTGCTTCCACTCTCCTCTTTCTATGGCCGCCGGACTCTCCTCCACTCTGGCCCCAACCCCTTCCCGCCTCCTCCTCCCGTGTCCCGCTGCTTCCTCGCCGTTCTTCGCGCACTCGATTCGCGTCACTGGCTTGAATAATCGGCGGTTTCGGAGGAAACCGAGCTTCACGGTCTGTTTCGTGCTCGACGAGAAGAAACGGAGCACCCAGACCCAGATGGAGAATCTTATAGTGGACGGCTCCGACGAGCTGGAGAGACAGATCGCGGAGGCTAGAGAGGCGAGAGGGGTGGAGAGAAGGGCCAAGAAGAAATCGGAGAGGTTCACTTACTTAATCGCCGCCGTCATGTCCAGCCTCGGCATCACTTCCATGGCCGTCATGGCCGTTTACTACAGATTTTCTTGGCAAATGGAGGTACGAAAATGCCATTCTCTTTGTTTTTGTCTCTGTTCATGAGATTTATTTAGGCGCGAAAAATCAAAATTGTTGAGATTGGATTGTTGTGTTGTTAGGGTGGAGATATTCCGGTGACTGAAATGTTCGGTACATTTGCTCTGTCAGTTGGAGCTGCTGTGAGTTTCGTTTCTCATTTCTCTCGATTTTGAAGTTTTTTGAATTGTATCTGAACTGAAATCGAATTGGGTATTTACTATTTTTGAATTCTCAGGTGGGTATGGAGTTTTGGGCGAGATGGGCTCATAAAGCTCTATGGCACGCTTCGTTATGGCATATGCACGAGGTGTGTTACTCTGTTTCTGTCTTGTTACATTTTCCTTCATTTTCTCACCAACCAAACATAGCATATAGTCCAAAACATTCAGTGATTGATTCAATTCTGGTTTCCTTTCAGTCTCATCATAAACCCAGAGAAGGTCCGTTCGAGCTCAACGACATTTTCGCCATCATCAACGCCGTTCCGGCCATAGCTCTGCTCAACTACGGCTTCTTCCACAAAGGCATCATCCCCGGTCTCTGCTTTGGCGCCGTAAGTCCCAAAATCAAAGCTTCTTGTTCGAATTCGCTTGAGTGGGTATAAGTGAAAAGTAATGAGGTATCATCACCTCATTGGCTTTGGTTTGGCCAAAGCCAAAAATAAAATGCTTTTTTTTCGATGGGGAGCCATTAATTATTCAGTACGACCACGTCTAATCTAAACCCGACCTGAAAGTGGTGTGACTTTGTTCGGGTTACAAATTTAGAGTTTCGAGTTTTACGAGCAAAATATGTGATTTTGTCTTACCCGACACGCAAATGTAAATTCGACCCGACCTTATTGCGTTACCTTTACTAACACATTGTCAAGCCAGGCTTTGAGTACTTGCGGGTTCGAGATCAAATTATCTGCTTAGACCGCTATTATCGGTCTAATCAATTTCAGTGAACCTTTGTAGATAAAAACCCGGATCGAGCTATGGTTTTATGAACAAGAAAGTCGATAGGCTTATTTCATCACCCGACACCTTCAAAAATTTGGATCGAATTTCGGTTACTAGTAGGTTCGGTACTATTACCAGCAATTAACGATTTAATCGTTTTCAGTTATTTTTTAAAAATAAGTTAGTATTTGGACGAAATTGCCCTCGAGGTGGAGATCTAATTACGACTTTGCCATCCACATGACATTCAGGGACTTGGCATAACGGTGTTTGGGATGGCCTACATGTTCGTCCACGACGGTCTGGTGCACAAGAGATTCCCGGTGGGGCCTATAGCCAACGTGCCGTATCTCAGAAAAGTTGCCGCCGCTCATCAGGTAAAGATCGAGAATCAATCAATCACGTGGTCTCGTTGATCACCGTTTCTTAAAAAATTGTTGTAATAAAAACAAGATCTAGCGGCCAGAATTTTGTCTGATCTTGATGGATCATGCAGCTCCACCACACAGACAAATTCGAAGGCGTGCCATATGGGCTGTTCTTGGGACCCAAGGTGAGCCCTTTTTTTTTTTTTTTTAATAAATATATTCTTGTGATCTTGCTAATATATACCCTAAACTTATAATGTTTTCCACTTAACTCCCTATATTTATTATTTTGTTAGTTAGATTTAGAGTTAGACAATTTGAATTTGAAATGCTATCCAGTATCCACATTTTTCTCTTTTGAGGCTCGTTAAGCCTCTCCAACCAAAATTGACCCAAAAACCAAATTTCAAACTCTAGTTTGATTGAGCTGATTTGTATTCTTACCACGTCGACGACGCATGCTTTTAATCATTCAATCCTTACTAAAGAGGCTATGTACAAATGAATCTAAATATAATTTTTTTTTTTAATTTGTCCATTATTATTTTAGTTATTTGTGTTGAGGTGTGTTGTGTGGTTGTGTAGGAGCTTGAGGAAGTGGGAGGCCAGGATGATCTGGAGAAGGAGATCAATAAGAGAATCAAAATGTACAAGGGTTTATAAGAAAAATTCTAAATGTAGGGGACCAATTTTGGATCATCTGCTAGTGTAGAAATTAAAAAAAAAAAATAGTGTTAAAAGAGAAAAATGAGAGATTATTTTGGGCTGTGGTTGTGGGGTTGACCATGTACAAGTTATACACTATTGTGATGATTATACTGTTTTGGGGAGACTATTATGAATGTATTTAGTACAGTGTTTTTTTGTTGAAACAGTACTTATTTTGATACATCATTGAATATTACAACCTTAGAGAATTTATATCAGAAAGTCAACCACCATATCTAGAAAGTCAAATGTATATTTTTCATATATTTTTTTTTTTAGCTTAAAAAAAATAATTTTATTGGATCAAATCATTCTCCAAGAGAATTATTATCACTATAAAACCCGATGGTCAATCCAACTATCAAAATCTAACATAGAAATCGCAAATTGAACAAGCACTCAAGTCACAATCGCAGACTCACTAACAAAAAAACAAAAACCAATAAAACTACTCGAGTCGAATGTTTTTGAAAGACAAACCAAAGGCACTGACACCATAAGTTTCCTCTTCGATCTGAATCAAGTGAGCCACTCCTCCGACTTGAACTCCACTGCGACGTTAACAATCGCCTCCACCTTCTGATCGGAGACAACCACCGCCGCATAACACTCCTCACAAATCAACTAAAAAACTCAAACTTGTCCTAATTACAAGAAATCCAAACTAAAAAACACAAATTTGTCTTCATGACAAGAAATTTAAAGCTCACCGTCTTGATGAGAAAACCCGTTTTTTTCTCAGAAGGATCTGAATTTATTCAATAAGAGAAGATTAAACCACCGCCGATCAAAAAAAACCGGTGATGGTTCAAAGAAAATCCAGAGATAAGAAACTAGAGAAGGCAGATAGAATTTTCAGATAGAAAAGGAGAGAGCTTTTGTGACCTAAGTTGTGCCCCTTTATATTTTTCATATTTTGATTGCACCTTTAATATAATTTCTTGATTTTATTAAAAAAAAGTATTTATCATTTGTTCCTAAAAATCTATGAATTTTCCAACCAGCATTAAAAAATGCTGGATATAGAATAACAAACAGTTTTTTGGGTTTTGTTCACATTAATTTCTCGAAAATATGCAATACTTTTTCCTCTAAATTTTTATTTTTTATTTATATTAGAAAAATAACAATTATCTTTTCTTTATATCAAAAGGAATCTTGAAATAACAGAGGTACAAAGCTGGTTGGGCTGGAGTATTGAAACTCTATCCTTGAAAGCTGGCCAAATTTATTTGTCCATTGGTGTGCAGTGGGCACTATTGGCTGGTTTTTTTATTTATATTGTGTCCAAACCTATAAAATTGTGATGTAAAAGTAAAAAAACTATGTTTGTCTCGAGTGGAGTTAAACCGAGCACACAAGAGTGTCGTCTTTTTATTCATGTCTTTAAACTATTGTATGTATATTTGTTTGCGCTGCGTCATGGTTTCACGTATTGACATGGCCTCCAAACGTCACATATTGTTTATTCATTAGATAAATTTTACTTGTATCTTTTTAGAGATCATCATAAAAATGTCCATTTGCCCTCTAGAAAATAAAATAGTGGTTTACATATTTTACTTTTTATTGGATCACATGGATTAAAGTTAAAGTCGAGAACAATTGCTTAGAGATTTCTTAACACCGTTGCACTTAAACCTTCAAAGATTTAGCATTCATCTGCCGAATGTTTTTCAAAATTAAATTTTTTGCACCTTCAACGACTTTGAACTCCTTAAAGAAATTCCAAGTCATTAACTTCTTTACTTAACCTAATATCTTCTCATTAAGCACTAGCCACATGGCTTCAAGTCTTTGTCAATGATAGAGGTAATTTGGTAGAATCAATATGTGATATTATCTATAAACACAAACATAATCTCATTTTAAGTCAGAACTCAATTTTAAACTTTTCATTTATGACGATCAGTTACATGATCTTTTCTATCAGAATTTTTGTCAACATAGAAGTGGGTGGGTCAATAAAAATTACATTATCCCAAGTTGCTATGCTAACACATTTAATTTCTTAACCAGTACCAAAATAAAAAAGGTGGAACCAAATATATTACCTCCTTTTTCTTTGTCTCCAACATATTTGGATAAAGTCCATAAACACAAAACTATAATCTATGAATTTTTGCACGCAATTGCTACGTCTTTGCAAGACATGCACCCATGTTTTTGTTTGTTTTTTACCTTAATTGTGCAAAAAAACCTAAAAAATAGAATTTGAATCTCAATAAATAAATAATAATAATAATATATATACAATAACGTGTTTTTTTTTTTAAAGGAAAAAAATAAACATA
>JAYMTA010002571.1:0-16216 GCA_036897625.1 Pelargonium cotyledonis | reverse complement strand
CTACTCACCCCCACACATTTCTCACGTGTTCGAGTCTCTGATCAAAAAAGGGCTCGACATTGATGATTAAGCTAGTAAGCACACACAGCAGACTGCATCATCATCTCCGCTCCGTTGGCCATCCATTAGCGGGAGGGGATGAGCGAGCACATTATGTGTAGTCAAGTACTCCGAAGAGATGCCTTGAGCTGCCACATTGTAGATTGAGGTAGTCACGTACTCTGGGGAGATGCCATGAGCTGACGCCCTCTATGTAGTCATGTACTTTGAAGAGATGCCATGAGCTGCCACGTTTTTGTGTGGTTATGTACTCCAGAGAAATGCCATGAGCCACCACATCCCGTGTGGTCTTGTAATCCGAAGAGATGCCATGAGCCGCTACGCCCCATGTGGTCATGTGCTCCATAGAGACGTCATGAGCAGCCACGTCCCGTGTGGTCATGTGCTCTGAAGAGATGCCATAAGCTGACACGCATACTCCAAGGAGATGTCGTGAGCCAATACTTGTAAAGAGGATGTGTGGTCATGTACTCAGCGTGTGAGCTAGGCTCAGCGTGTGAGGTTAAGCTCAGCGTGTGAGACCTAGGTTCAACGTGTGAGATTGAGCTCAACGTGTGAAACCTAGGTTCAGGGTGTGAGGTTAAGCTCAGCGTGTGAGGCCTAGTCTCAACTTGTGAGGTTAAGCCATGACTCGTCGTCTTAGATCCAGGATGAGATGGGTTGCGTAATCATGTATTCAGTGTGTGAGGCTAGGTTCAGCGTGTGAAAGTTAACTTAGCGTGTGAGACCTAGCCTCAGCGTGTGAGACCTAGCCTCAGCGTGTGAGGTCAAGCCATGATTCGCCGCCTTACTCCCCCTCTAGATAAGATGGGTTACGCGATTATGTATTCAGCGTGTGAGACTAGGTTCAACGTGTGAAATTTAACTCAGCGTGTGAGACCTAGCCTCAGCGTGTGAAGTCAAGCCATGATCCAATGCCTTACTTCACTTTAGATATTAGGTCCTAAGAAGGGTTGTGCGATCATGTACTCAGGAGGAGATGCCATGATCCGACGCCTTACTTCCCTTTAAATATCAGATGATATTTGCGATCATAATATGGGTCAAATATTGCCGATTTATTCACAGAAATCCATTACAAATGTTTGCCCTTACGACCATGAATTCCACGTCCGTTATCAGAAATAGAACTTCCTTAGATTGTCCGCGTGCCATGGATTGGGGAGTGGTATTCCTTCTTAGGTTTCCAGCTGATAGGTCTCCGGATGCACTATTTTTACTACTCGATAAGGACCTCCCCAGTTGGGGGCGAGCTTGCCACCCTTGGGTCTTATTCTTGTAGCCTTGAACTTTCAGAGGACCTAATCTCCCATTTGAAATTCCCGGGACCCAAACATCGTGGAAGCATTTCACTGCTTGTTTTCTCGTAGCCAGTACTACTACCGTCGTCATCCTCCTCTCTTCGGTGAAATCAAGATCAGCGACCCTCTTCATCATAGCCCTCTGTCAATATTGTAGGCATGGTATGCTCAACTGGGAGGACCGCCTCGAATCCATATATAAGCTGGAAAGAAGTTTCTCTTGTAGCTGCTTTGGGCGTAGTCCTTAGTGACTAGAGAATCATATGAAGTTTTTCGCACCACTTGTTATGGTGGTCTTCAATTGTCTTCTTTAGGCCACCAATTATCATTTTATTTGCTACTTCTGCTTGACCATTGGACTTTGGATGAGCCATAGAGAAGTTCCAGTGAGATACCCCAAAGTTATTACAGATGTCGGTGAACTTCTCATAGAATTGAGTTCCATGGTCTGACACGATAGCTCTTGGTAGCTCGAACCTAGAAAAGATCTCTTCTCGGACAAATTCCATCATGCAGCTTTGAGTCATGGAGGAGAGAGCTCTTACCTCAACCCATTTGGTGAAGTAGTCTACTGCCACCACCACATAAGTTTTCCCTTTAGATTTGGGAAAGGGGCCGATGAGATCCATTCCCCACATGGTAAAAGGCCATGTTACTAGAATAGAGGGCATCTCCATTGCTGGTGCTCGAGGAATATCCGCATGAATCTGACAATCGAGACACCTTTGGACATATCGCTTCGAGTCCTTCTGAATGGAGGGCCAGTAGTAACCCTGCCGGAGGACCATTTCTGCCAAGGTCCTAGCTCCTGGATGATGTCCACAGATACTGCCATGGATCTCTTTCAAGACTTTGGTGGCTTCTTCTAAATAAAGGCAATGGAGTAGAGGTCTGGAAGTAGTCGACTTTTGCTACAACTTTCCATCCTTCATCATGTATCTTGCGGACTTCCTCACTATAGAATTTGCCTCAGCTGAATCTTTTGGGAGTGTCTGGTTTAAAAGATAATCCAGGATGTTGTCAATGCACGTTTTTGGTCCTTCGTGGATGGGAAGAAGCCGAATCGGAGAAGCAATTACCAGTGCTCTTTGAATCTGTACCTGCATATCTGAAGGAATTATATCGTATTCCTGGGATGGGAGTTTTGACAAAAAATCTGCGTCAAAATTGTCCTCTCTTGGGACTTGTCGGATGTGGCAATAATCGATCTTTTCTACCAGTGTCGCTGCTCGATCCCATTACTTTTGTAAGGTGGGGTCCCGTACCCCATACTCCCCTTAGATTTGATTCACAACGAGTTGTAAATCATATCTTACTTCAAGGACTTTAACCTGTAATGATATTGTCAGCTCCAATTCTACTTTGAGCGCTTCATACTCCGCCTGATTGTTGGTGACCTTGAATACGAGCCTCAATGCCCAAGTTTCTTTGAATTCTTCTGGGGAAATGATCATGATACCGGCTCCTCCTCTACCATTATTGGAGGACCCATCTACATAAAGAGTCCAGAGGTTTTTTGGCAACTCCTGTGGTCCCACTTCCTCGAGATCCCTGCGTCACTTCCTCTTCTTTAGCCTTGAAGCTTGTCCCCCTGCTTTCTGATTGGGAAGAATTCCTGTGATATGAGTGTCATTGTCGACTCGCTCTGTGAAGTTACATTTTATGATGAAATCTGCGAGGGCCTACCCTTTGATGGCTATTCTGGGTTCAAATATGATATCGTATGAAAATAATCTCAGTGCTCATTGAGCCAACCTCCCTCCGAAGTCCCGTCCATCACTTTCTTCAGAGGTATGTCCATTATAATTGTGATAACATGAGCTTCAAGGTATGGACGACGCTTTATGCTTGCTTGGTAGAGAGCGAAGGCCAGCTTGTCTATCCTGGAATAATTGAGCTTAGAAGGTTCAGGGCGTGGGATACATAGTAGATAGGTCTCTGAACTTTTTCCTCTTCTTTGACCAGCATTGTTGAAACAACCCTATTCGATGCTGCTAGATAAATTTCGATGATGTCTCTAGGTCTGGGATAGTTAGTCGAGGCAACTCCGCTAGATGCTGTTTAAGCTCCTTAAATGCCTGGTTGCATTCCGGGGTCCTCTCAATGGTTTTGCTCACGCTTTTGAGGGCTTTGAAAAAAGGTAGACTCCTCTCAGCCTCTCAAGAGATGAATCTATTGAGAGTAGATATCCTCTCGGCTAACTGCTGAACTTGTTTGACGCAAGTTGGTTCCCCCATATTAGTGAGAGCTTTGATCTTTTCTAGATTGGCGTCGATTCCTCTCTCACTGACAATAATACCCAGAAATTTTTCCCGCTCCGACTCCGAAGGAATAATATGATGGGTTCAGCTTCATCTTATGCTTCCGGAGAGTAGCAAAAGTTTCCTGCAGGTCCTCTAAATGAGATCTTTCTTTAGGAGTCTTAACCTTGATATCATCTACGTATACTTCTAGATTCCTTCCTTCTAGATTCCTTCCGATTTGCTCATCAAAGACTTTGTTGAACATGCGTTTGTAAGTTGCTCTAGCGTTTTTCAAACCGAAAGGCATCACGATATAATAATAAATCAAATTTGTTGCTATAAAAGAAGTTTTTCTCTGGTCCCCAGGGTACATCCGGATCTGGTGATAACTTGAAAATACATTAAGAAACGAAAGGTACTTATGACCCGTGTCCAGGAGCTTCTTTACTTCTTCTTTGATTGCATCCTCCTTTTCTTTTGAGTAATTTATCCTTTTCTATTTGACTAGAGCAACAATTGGGAGTGTATCCATGCAATGTTTTGAAATTTCGAGATCTATCCCCGGCATATCAGAGGGAAGCCACGCATAGACATCAACATTGGCTCTTAGGAGAATAGCAAGCTCCTCATTTTCCTTCGGAGGGAGTCCTTTTCTCAATTTTGAGACCCTAGTTGGGTTGGTCTCATCCAGGATTAGGTCCTCTGTCTCGTCTCCAACCTCTGGTCGTACCTCTTGATCCCTCTGATCGAGATCCTTCAGAGCGGTTTGGATTTCACAGCACCGCCAGACTTCAGGTATTTCTGAACTTTTCTCTCCTTCCTAGGGACTTTCCTCTTCTAAGGATTCCTCTTCTTCTAGAAGATCCTCTTTATCATCTCCTTTCTCCCCGATGGTGGGGCAAAGAGTGTTCAGAATTATCTCATCTTCATCTTGAAGAGGTTCTAAGGACTTTCTATCATTTTCCTTCCTGTACAGCGGCGGAGGAGGTGCTTTCTGAGTGACTTCTCCTTTTTCAGTCTTGTATGGCGCGGTCTTCTAACTAGTTAAGGCCTTACTATTGAGCGGCGCTCGGCTTGGTTTACTCCGATGGAGGGAGTGAGACCCTATCGTTGGAACCAAGGCACCACTTTTGTGGTCGGGGCAGTGGCGCTAACTGAGGCCAAGAGGATGCTTTCATCTTGCTCAAGCCCGCCTCGCCTAATGTGGAGGTATATGGGGTTGGTAGCCCAGGCGGACTTGACCTTTGCTTCTTGGCAGGTGTGAGAGAAGAATCCTGCATGATTTCTTTTCCTTTGCTTGAGATCCCCACACTGTGTGCTTCTGCTTGCCTCACTTTTTTGGCGAGCCGACCAACTTTATTTTCCTCGCTCACCGACTCCTTATCAAGGATAGCGGGTGAGGGAGCGGAGTTATTCTTCATCATTGTCTTCTTCATATCATGAGAGGGGTAGATAACCGCCACTCTTTGGCTCTTCCCTTTTTCCCTTTGAATCAAATGCTCCCAGACTTTTTAGGGACTTGCATTTATAACTGCAACACCCGCGGGGGTGGGAAACTTGACTCGATGATGGATCCCGCTTCGAATCATCTCAAAATCATCAATCAGAGGTCGTTTGAAGATGACATTGTGATCTGAGGGAATGTCAACCACTGTGAACTTGCAAACACATGTGCGTTCTTTTGGGATCTGACCAAGAGTTATTGAGAGAGTGATAGTTCCTTTTACTTTCATGACTGCATCATTGAATCCCATCAAGACTTCGTCAAATTCCTTCAGGGAATATGGCTTCAGACCCAACTCGGTGAAGGCCCTCTAGTATAGGACATTCACCTGACTGCCATTATTGATAAAAACCCTCTGGACGTTCACTCCAGTAATGACGACCAGCTTTTCTGGCCGAAAGAAGATGGTTCTGTCCCAGTTTTTCTCCGTTGCCTCCGGGAGTGGGTCTGCCAATTCGTTCTCCATTCTCTTTAGAGAGTTAATCTTGATTTTGACGTGGGAGATGCTGATCCGCTGATTCATGGATCTCTTTTCTGTAATTATCTTGATTGTGCGAGTACTTCTGCACTCCTGTTGATTCTGTTAACTTGCTGCGAGGGACCCGCTTGATCGCGTCCCCTTTTCTTGCCTCGTCCCTGTTAATGAGAAAATAATCGATCTTCCCAGTTGGAATCAGTCTATCGATTGCGCGGGAGAGTAGAAGGTAGTCACTCGTGGTGTGACCATAACACTTTTGGTGAGCACAATATTCTTCAGGTCGACTGCCCCGAACAACTCCCTCTTCATTCCTTAGAGGATACAGCTGTCCGGAGGAGACCAGATAATTAGACAGCTTCTCGTCAGTAGTGTTGAGCTGTGGGCGTCCTTGGATAGCGGATACTTTTGGAGGAGCTAATAGGGGGAGATCACGGTAAGGTGGAACGTACACTTCTCTCTTGGTAAGTTAAACTTTCCTCCTCCTTTGCCATTCCCATTCCCGCTTCTATTTTTGCCTCCCTGATTTTCTGGCGTGCCTCTGAGCCATGGCCAGCATCTCCTCCCAAGTCTTTGGGGGAGTATCTGCATAGGACATGCAGAGCGGCTGATCATTCATTCCACCGTAGAAGGCGATCCTAGTCAAATCATCAAAGGGACCTTCACACTAGCGTATAGCCGCCTGAAATCTTGCGATATAGCTTCTGAGGTTCTCGACGGTCTTTCTCTTGATGCCAACCAATTATGTATTTGGCTTCAGCGTTTCTCCTACCTTTACAAAGCAGTCAAGGAACGTCTTCTTAAAATCCTCCCAAGAGGTGATTCCTCCGTCGGGGAGTTTCTGATACCATGGCAATGCTAATCCAGACACCGTTGAAGCAAACATTCGACACAAGGCCGCATCACAATCAGTCTGATGCGCCATGCTGAGTTCAAACATCGTAATGTGATCGATGGTTGGAGTCAGGCCTTCATACTTTGGATATTTTGAATTTGGGCGAATGCTAGCGTTAGTTGGAGCACTCCTCAACTGTGGACAGAGTGGCTGACTTGCCAAGAGCAGAGTCTTTGTTGGAGCTGCTAGAGTTGCTTGCATCAGTTGAGCTCGGAGGGCCTGCAAGTCCTCTTGGACAGCAAGATTGTCCTCATGAATTACTGGAACTGGGGTAGGGGAAGAGGTGCTTGAAAGTTGGTAGCAGGTCCCCGTCGCTCATCATCCCTCCTCACATGCTGCGATGTCACTGATCCAGTTTCAGATGAGGAAGGGATTCTGGATGGTATCCAGCTTTGAGAACTGGACTCGCCTATGCTTGGGGCTTCGTAACTTGTCTCCTGGTGCGGGCAATAACCGGCTCAAGGATGATTGAGGGACCTTCCGCAAGCCCCTTGGATTGGTCCAGCATTACAACGTCCGGAATAAGGACTTTGGGGACGTAGTCGGTCTCTCACATCACCATGTCCTCGTGAACCTAGGGAATGAACTTCTCCTGGCATTTCTCTACGGGGCTGACGCTTAGCGCGTAGAAGCGCTTCCTCAGGTCGAGGCACTCGACGCCTAGCTCCTTCTCCCTGGGTTGGTCGAGCAGGCGGCGCAGCAGTGTTGGCAGCAGGTGCCTGGGCTGGATTCTGCCTAGAGGTGGCTCTAACGAGTGTTCGATCACTTCTACAAAGTTTGCTACGGTGGCGTTCATCCCGCGTACCAGAGGATTGTTCTCGTCCTCGTATCTCTTTCCATCTCAGGATCTGGATCTACAACCGGAGTCGGACCTACTGTCACACTGGACTCTGAGCACTGTGAGAGTGCAGTCCTTGACATTGCCTTTTAGATCTGGATCTTGTCCTGCCTCATCTCAATTTTCCTCCCGAGCACCGGCCTCTACTCCAGCTAGTGGATCGGCGCGATATCTAGCCCAATCTGTAGTGATCGACCTCGACCTAGGTGAGGCCTTCGGGATCTGAGCCGTTGGAGAAAAAATCAATGCAGCTGATTGACGAGCATTCCGACCTGGTGTCCTCCGAGTTGTCTTTGCCATAGAGAGAAATCGCAGAAATTGTCGAATGATAAACCAAATCTGGAATGCGGCTTTCAAACATCTCGGCAATAGAACCAATCTGTTTCACCCTAATAATCCGAATCCGAGATGTACAAAAAATTTGCACTGAAGACTTGGTTTAGCAAGCAGTTTTTGGCCGATGGTGAAGAGAGGGCGGCGATTTTGGGCGAAGACTTCCGATCGTCAGGATCTGAGAGTAGAACACTTCTGAAATCGATACGTCCTATAAAAAAATACCAAAGAATAATGCAACCGGGGTTGGAGTTCCGATTCACCGCCTCTGGCGTGAGAGTCAACGATCGGTTTAAGAGGAAGAAGGTGATATCTGAGAGAGAAAATGGACAGAGGTTCGAGAATCAGAGTTTCGAGAATCAGAGTTTCACTTAGAAAGAGTTCGGATCCCCTCTCTTACCGAGAATGAGGTACTTATAGGCTTACTGTGACTTGGGGTGCACGTTCCAGTTGTCTAGACAGCCGGCGATGAGCTTTTCCAGTTCATGAACAGCTGTCACGGAGGTCTGTGGTTTAGTCCCCGACTAGCTCATCGTTGAGGGGAGAGGGAATTTGAATTCCTTCCCGCTCAAGCAATGGATGTCTGTCATCTGCATGCTTTCGGGGACATGACCAGCGTGCCCTTCACGTGACCTTTTAATGAACAAGGAAGGCTGCTCCTCAGAGGATAAGACCTTATTTGTCTCATGCCTTCCCGGGGAGTATATCTTTGCTTGGGGAGTTGTTCAGTGGATTTTTTGGGGAGTGTGACTCCTCGCCTGTCTTCCTTCTTATCTTTTGTTTGACTGGTTCGTCTTCCGGTGATGGCTCTGCTGGGATCTGATAACGTCGTACCAGGATGCCACGTGTCAACCTTTGATTGGTTGTAAGTATTTGAAAATTTTTGGGTAGAAACAATTCCCATATTGTTGCCCAGCTTCTTCCATAGCGTTTGATTCCATTTGTTGCTCTTGATGTGAGGAGGTAGTTAAAATGTTATTCTCAATTTCCCATGTATTTATTGTCCTTAATTCTCGAAGGCAAGTTAAATGTATATCAGAATTGTATTTCTTTTTATCTATTCCCTCCTGAGTAACCCAAGAAAATAAGTGGTGCATATTTACATTACTTTGTTTTTCTGAATGATTAGGTCCTCCATAAAGTTGGTGCGGAGAAAGCCTGTGCAACCGCAATAACTTTAAATAGCCCTTGTGCAAATTATAGAACTGTTTGGGCTTTGAGCAAGTATTTCCCCAATGTTAAGACAAATATTCGTGCTCATGTTGATCATGGTCTAAATTTGGAAAAGGTTAGAGCTACTGCGGTATATTCTTATGCCTTATTTAATAAGTTTCTTATTAAGATTGACGGTATACAATATTATATTTTAGATTCTATTATTCTGGTACTAAAATTATAGTATTTGAGCTGACAGGCTCTATTTCTATATTTCATAAAAAATTTCATTCTTACTGATGCTACCCAAGATTGAAGGGTCAATCAGAGCCAGCCACGTGGCAACTGGGTACCACATCACTAACGGACCGAGTGCCTCTGTCCAGGGGATTCGAGGCCTTGGGGCCGACCGCAGCGTTCCTCCAAATACCCAGAGGGTCAAAAGGTCAGGCTTGAGGACCGGGCCCCGAGAATTGGTCCCAAAAGGCCTCAAGTTGATCAGTGCCTCCCCTGTATGAGAAAGAGAGCTCTTAAGTCCCTCACATATACTCCCAAGGCCCGAGGGTAAAAGGACCCAGGTTGCCCAATGCCCCACCCGCGGATGTCCTCCCTTCAAGCTAGAGCCTGGGGGGCGAGCAAGCAACATGCGCATCGATTAAGAGCTCCCCACGATCGCCTTGGACTCGATACAAGACACCCGGGACAGGAGAACCATGCATCTGGGATCCCAAAGCCGGGGAACCAAGGATTTGACCCTGTGACATGGGCCCTACATGTGGTCCAAAAACATCACCTGTCAGACAGCGACACGTGCACTATGGTAAGGCCTATAAATACCCATTCTAAGGTAAGAGAGAGACGATTTCGGATTCCCAAAGATCTAATTCTTGATTCTGGATTTGAGACCTTCCTCCAGGCTCTCAAGTTGAGTCAATCGTCTTGAGACCTTTCTCCAAGCTCTTAAGCTTTCCTCGGTGAATTTCGGCAAGAGATTTTACTCACGCCCGAGACGGTGTCCCGGAATCATCCTGGGTCTCATCGTTCTTTGGTGTGTTTATTTTTGTAGGAACAGAGACCCTCCTTCCACCTCCAAACCTGGACTCTCGAAGTTTACCTGCGCTCCAAGATTCAACTATCTGACGACGTTAACTCGTCAAATTTGACACCTAGACCCTCTACACCGCTACTAGGATGAAACAACATCTCGACTAGTGTATTTAGGTATGTTGTAAAATTTAAGCACATCACTTACGTTGAGTAACGTCTTACCCATTTTTTGACAATTACTTGCAGCCTTGCAGGTTGTTCCAGT
Source organism: Pelargonium cotyledonis (assembly GCA_036897625.1). NCBI lineage: Eukaryota > Viridiplantae > Streptophyta > Magnoliopsida > Geraniales > Geraniaceae > Pelargonium > Pelargonium cotyledonis. Next base: position 6,100 of record JAYMTA010002571.1, on the reverse strand, counting down.
GACTTGAGAACCAAGTCTGCAATTAGCAGCTGGTGTACTTGCTCATGTAGATGCTATCACCTAATTGCATGTAACATGCTGTGTGAGACATATCTTGATATGGTGTGTTTCAATTTTGTCTTTTAAAATTGGTACATGGTAACGGAATGTAGTGCACAATTATTAAGTTGGTGCATATTGTATAACTGAAAGATGATATAGTTTGCTGGTCTGCTTGTTTGCAGGGTACTTCTCATGGTATTATAGCCTTGATCTATTACTTATAGTTGTATTATAAGGATAAATGACCGCTCTTTTTGTCCTAAAATGAGAGTCCATTTTTTTATTTTTGTAAAAATTAACGATAAGTTAGCTAGGATTTATCTTTCCTCTTATACCCCCATTTGCTCTTGTACTAATTTACCAAAAAAAGAAAGTGGACGCTCATTATTTTGGAGACAAATGGAGTAAAATGATTATGTTATGGGTTAATTGGTTTACAAGTATGAACTTGATTTTGTTACAAGAGCATCCTTTGTCAACCATGGTACTCGTACATAACACTGTTTCATTCTTGAGATTTATACAGAGAACAGATTGTTTCACAGCTTTTTTTAGGCTTCCCTTTGTCCTTTGACTTTTGGCTTAAGGTTGCATTTGTTTCTTTCTTGAGCAAATATTATCTATTGAATTTAAGTCAGTACTATTGCTCATGTTTGCTGGTTTGATACCGCTTATGTACCCAATGTTGGAGCCCTGAGATTGGATACTTGTGTTCTTACCCTTTTCAGGCTAAACTGCCCATGTCGGAGATTGCACCAACAATCAATGTATTCAGGTCTCGCCACCTTTCTGAGATTACAGAGGTACACAGTTTCATGCATCTTCTTAAATAATAAATTTTATTGGTTAGTCATATGATTGGTTAGTCAAGAATCAATTACTCTATCTTTGACATATACTATGAACAAATGTAACAACATATGTTTTATATAAAATGCAGATATGTGAAACTAGAGGGAGTTCTCTTGGTTGTGGATTTTCCAGGATGGTGAAAAAACCCAAAATTCCATCCACAGAATCATCATATGAAAACCAAATCAGTGAAGGAACACTTGCAATATAACAAGTTCCTGTTACATAATCAGATCGAAAAGGGGATAGAAAATGAAGACAGGTATAGGAGTAGCGGACTACACATTGACATTGGCTTAAATTGTGCTGAGTTACTTATGAAACGTAGAGGCAGTAACAACACACACTGCTTCATTCATAGATAATCATCTTTTGCCTCGTAAATTTTGATGGTCAATTCTATAAAAATTGCACTCTGGACAACTTCAAGTTTATTTTGCCTTCCCATAACTGGTTGTGTGAATAAGTAAAATTTTGGGATCTCATGAACACCATTTTTATTGCCAGAATTTTGGGTACTTTTCTGACTTTTATTTGTTTGGTTGGGTATTTTCTTGAGCCAGCTTTGGACCTTCATCCGAATGATAATTTATGTATCTAGTTTTTTTTTTTTTTAGGTTATTAGTAACTTTTATTCAATCAACTCGAGAGTCTCAAATAAAAGTACAAGAGGCTCTATCCTCCATCCAAACATGATAGAGGATTAGAAACCCAAGAATGAAAAGAAAAATGCAAGCCTAAAGAGGAATTAAAACATGGAATCAAAGAAACACTAAAACTTTGAATGCGAAGCACGTTATCTTGAATGCTCGGAAAATCATCCCGGAAGATCAGCCCATTCCTACCAAGCCAAAAAATCATAAAGCAATGTAGCAAAGAGAGTCCTATACTTTGGACCCTAGAGGACCTGCGCGAATGAGCTCCAATAACACAGCAACAAGAAGCTAGATGGTGGCAGAACAGAGACAACACCCCACCACCTAAAAACTCCCCACCAAACTTGAGTAGACCAAGAAAACCCCACCAACAAATGCGAACCAGTCTCTGGTTCCGCATCGCACAGTTGACAAATCAGTGACACGGTTTCTGGAAAGACATGACGGGAAGCAAGGAAAACCAAGCACGGGACACTTTCGAGCGAAGCGAGCCATGAGAAGCACTGCATAGAAGCACTGCATCTTAGGTGGCACAAAAGGCCTCCATATCAGCCGAGAACAAGCACGCCGAATACGAGGAGAGGAAGCGTACAGAAAATCATATGCGTGTTTGGAAGAAAAGTTACCGGATTTGGTATGATTCCAAACTATTTTATCCGACATTGACGCCGAGAGCTGCATATCTTGAACTAATTCACAAAGCTCCAACCAAGATTCATGCTCCCATACCAAGAAACGACGACGGAAAAGACCAAACAGAGAGTTAGAGTTGATTGCCTCCATCATGCTAGCCACTGTTTTAGCCTTGTTTGAGCAAAGAATAAAAGCCGAGGGAACCGGTCTTTGAGAGGAATGTCAAGCAGCCAACGGTCCAACCAAAACCGGATTGAATAACCATCACCCAAGACCCATTTGAACTTCCAGCCCCGACAACATCAAGAAAGCCAGGCAGATGTTGCAGGTCTAGCAAGCACTTCATAACCAGAGACGGATTCGAGGCATTAAGAACGTCAAGAGACCACGAAGACGGATCCCAACCATACTTGGCACAAATGAGATTTTTCCATAAGGACCCCGATTGAGTAGAGAACCTCTACCACCATTTAGCCAATAGACTTATATTGGCTAGAAACAGTTGCCTAACTCCCAAACCTCCGTGAATTTTCTTCAAGGTGACAATAGACCAACGAACTTTACAAAATCCGCGAGAATGAGGCAAAGCAGACCAAAGGAATTTACGCTCAATGGATTTAAGAATAGAGAGTACATTATTTGGAGCCTTAAATAGTGACATATAGAATAGAGGCAAGGAGGTAAGCGCAGCTCGTATCAACGTAACCCATCCTCCAAGAGATATATATTTGGATTGCCAAGTAGCCAAACGTTTTTGAAACTTTTCAATAATACCCGACCATGAGCTCACTAACCGAGGGTTGCACCCTAGCTTGAATCCTAAATATGAAAAAGGCAAGGAGGAGACCTGGCAGCCAAGATCATCAACAAGCAAAGAAGATCTTTCGGGTGGAAGTCCAATTCCAATGAGTCGGGATTTGCTATAATTAATTGACAACCCCGAGGCCATTTCAAAGCAATGAAGGACACACTTTAAATTCCAAATAGGGTTAGACAAGTCCACCACATCAAGAAATAAGATTGAATCATCCGCGAATTGAAGGTGAGAAACCGAGAAAGAGCCGATACGGATGCACGAGATGAGGCCTTGAGATTCTGCTTTCAATAGTAAAAGATGGAGTGCCTCCGCCACAATAATAAATAAAAGGGTGAGAGGGGACACCCTTGCTTCACACCTTGTGAGCTATTGAAATCCCGAGAAGGGGATCCATTGATCAAAACTGAAATAGAGGACCTGAGACAACCTTTTACCAATATACGAAACAAAGACCCAAATCCTATGGATTCCAAACAAAAATCGATAAAGCCCCAGCCAATTCTATCAAATGCTTGCTGGAAATCAAGCTCAAGAACGATAGACGGTCTTCTATTACGCTTTCCAAAATGAATTACCTCACCCGCGATGAGAACACTATCCAGAATTTGTCGGTCTTTGACAAACGCCCTTTGCGCCTCACTAATCAAGCTCCCAATATGTGGCCTGACATGATTTGCAAGCAACTTGGCTAAAATTTTGTATGGAGCAGACAACAAACTAATCGGATGATAATCATTGAAACCCTCTGGAGAAACGGACTTCGGAACCAAAGTCAAAAAGGCAGAATTCAGGCCTTTATCAAGAAATCTTGTAGCAAAAAAACTGTGTACAAAGGACCAGACATCCAAATGAATGATATCCCAACATGTCCGAAAAATAGAAACGTGAACCAGTCCGGTCCCGGAGCACGGGACCCATCACATTGAAAAACGACTGCACGGACCTCCTCAGGAGTCACTGGCTGCTCAATCTATGCACTTGCAGATGCCGAAAGTCTCTTGAAAGGAAGCCCCTCAAGTGCAGTCCGATTAGATGCTGGGGCTGTCAAACGGTTCCAAAAAAAGCCTCTCGCCACTTCCTTGACTGTAACCGGGTTGGAAACCCATCTTCCCGCCTCCAAAACCCTTTCAATCTTATTGCTAGCATGCCTGAAAGAAGCAAATTTGTGGAAGTAAGCAGAGTTACGATCCCCATCAGAGAGCCACCTCACTCTTGAGCGCTGCTTCCAGAAAGAGGATAGGTAACGAGACCTAATGCGCAGATCACGCAGGTCTAGATCAGATTGAGATAGTGGGCCGGATTCAGCAAGGAGGTCCAACTCATTAATCTCCAAATTAAAAATTGAATGATCCAAATGTCCAAAACCTCAAAATTCCAGAGAAGCAACAACTCCTTGAGAGACCCAACAATTCATGAACCGAAATGGCTTTGGCCCCTAATCCTTGTCATAATTAGAAAGCTGGATAGGGCAGTGATCAGAACAACCTCTTGCCAAGCCTGAAAGCAACAGTTTTCCTATTGGAGCCGGCCAGTTGGAGGAGATAAGAATTTGATCAATTCTGCTTGCTAAAGAATTAGGGCCATACCAAGAAAAACGGCGATACTGAAGAGGCAACTCAAAGAGGCAATTACCATCAATGAACCCATTGAAGACCGTTGAGGAGGAGGATGAGACAGTCCCACTAGAACGTTCCGAAGAGCACCAGACGACATTAAAATCACCAGCAACTAGACAAGGGATAGAAACGGACGCAATCACCGAGTCAATTTTGTCCCAAAGAGCTTGCTTACCAGAGTCCGTTGTGGGGGCGTAAACATTACACTCACAATCTTCAACTGACCAATGTCCAATAATTGCAATAAAGTTACGATCCATTGAAGAAGAAATCAAACGGAAGGAGTCTGTATCCCAAAAGGTAATCAATCCACCCGAGCGACCAACCGAAGGAGAAAAGCAAAAATTCAGAGAATTCAACTGCCATAAGCTCTGAGCTGAGAAAGAAAAAAGAGTCTGCATCTTTGATTCCTGAATAAAAACAATACTAGGCTTATATTTCCGAATTAGATCGAGATCAGAGACGGTCTCTTTTATTTATTTATCTAGTATGTGTGGGTTGGTGGCATTCTCTTTTAGTTTTAAGTTTGTTGCCCCCCTTTTCCTCTTTTGTGTGAATAAAATACGTAACCACAAAGTAGTTTTTGATACGAGAGCGAGAAGTCTCAGTTATAGAGTTAATGGATGAGATTCAATCAAGTTGTCAGTAAACTTTAGAGTTGGATGCAAACGAATGTTTTTGATACAAGAGCGAGAAGTTTCAGCTATTAAGGCATGTACCAGTGTTGATTCATCATGTGTTGAACTCTTATAAGCATGATTTAGTCTCAACTAATAACTTTACCATTAAGAATAAATACAAATTTACAGACCATCTTGCGTTTTTTAAAAAAAAAATTAAAATAATAATTTTTTTTTACGCTTTTGTCTTGCTACATGGCAACACGTGGATAGAAGATGTTACACCTCATAACTCAAATATAAAAAATTGTAAGTTAAAGGATCAAAACGAATTTCATAGAGCAAGAGGCCAGTTCCATTTAACAGTGCAAAATGATTGAAAACATAGGTCATTCATTAAAATATTTTAATACATGGATATATTACGGGTTCACTAAAATATTTTAATACATGGATTAAAATATTAAAATTTTAGTGAACATGGATTCACTAAAATATTTTAATACATGAATATATTTTAATCTATGTATTAAAATATTTTATACATGGATTCATTAAAATATTTTAATACATGGATATATTTTGTTTGGTACACCCATTCTGCAAGGAAAAGTGACAAAATCAATGAGAAAGTTCATTTTCACATGTTTGAATAAAGTTAGTTATAGGAAAGAGAACGTAAAATTTTAATTCTCAAAATCCAAAATCTTTCTTAAACTAGGAAAATAAAATACCATCTTATTCATGTCAACTTTCCTAGTACATGAATTCTTAAGTGATAATTATACTCTTAATTTTTATTTTTTTTTCATATATGTAAATCATCTAAATTAGAAAATAATATATATATATATATATACACAC
>JAYMTA010002570.1:0-16217 GCA_036897625.1 Pelargonium cotyledonis | reverse complement strand
GACCAGTCAAAATTTTTCTTCGAGGTATCCGGGCGCGCCGCCGGGGAGCCTCGGTTTTTCCCGAGAGACTCAAAAACAGAGCAAGAAGACGATGGTTACATACTAGCTTTCGTCCACAACGAGAAGACATGGAAATCGGAATTGCAGATTGTGAATGCGATGACAATGGAATTGGAAGCGACAGTGAAGCTTCCGTCGCGAGTACCGTACGGATTTCACGGAACATTTATTGGTTCCAAGGATTTGGAGAGGCAGGCCTAATTGAAACATGGTCGCCCCCAAAACCGATCGGCCGGAGAATTGCCAGAGGGATGTTTTTGCTGATACGTCCCCCGAATATCTCCGGCGCCAGCCGGCGGTTGGTTATAAATTATTGGTGCAAATTACAAAAGAGGAAGCGAGAAAGCAAGCAATCTGTTATGGCGGGTTCGGCTTCTGCTTCTGGTATAAAAGGATCACATTTTACAGTACATTTTTGGGTTTTAAGAGAAAGGAATTGGAGAAGCAGCTTGTAGCTTTTTGGGTTGTAGGTAGGAAAATTGAAGCTCAGCTGGTTTCTGCTTTTTTTCTCACTTTTTTGTGTGCATGAAGAAGAAGAAGAAGAAGAAGAAGAAGATGGTGAACGTAAATATTATTGTAATAATGTAATGTAAAATACTCTGCTTTTTTCACTTGTGAATACTTGGGATTTTATGAATATTACATGTTGCCATTTCTCTTCTAATACTCAGTACTTGCAATTTTTGTTGTTTTGGTTAGAATTAGTGGATCACAAATTTTCTTTGCATATTGAAGAGTTGATTTTGAAGAAGTCATTGTGAGAAAATAAAAAATTATGCTTCAAAAATATTTATAACAAGAGAGTATTGAAATGCACAAGTTACCGTATAAGGACAACTAAATCGATATTAGTTTCTAATGAAAATGATAAGATCTTGCAGGAAAGCCAATTGTATTATGTATTTGTTTGGATTGAATTCGTGTTATATTTGAATTTGATGCTCGTATTGTTTCAAATTTTTTTATCTTCATATCCATGATTCTATTCTTTTATATTAGAATGCATAATTTTTTTTTAATTCTATGATGATTTTTTGTTGCTTACGCTGTTAAGTTTAACTGCTGATGAATGCTCTTAAATTTATCTTCTTTTCATAAAAAAACATAAGGGCTATTAGGAGTGTTAAAGTCTATTTGTTAGAGATGTTAATTAATCGACTAAGAGAAGCTATGGAGCTTATGACAAGTTTCATAATTTCACATTTTCTCATCTTATTACCCATTGTATTAGGTGTTACAAATTAGAGGATAAAAAGTTAAATCATGTAACACATGCTCTCTCCTCTTAGTTGTCACAAAAGATTGTAAGCATTGAAAATGCTATTTTAATTTAAAACTATCTCCAATAAAATCTTTACATATAAAGTCATCTTCAATACTTAGAGCTTCTTATAGGCACTAAAAGAAACAAAGTGTGACGCACGACTTAGTTAACCAATTTTTAATCTTTTTTATTTATTTATTTTCTTATAACGCTTAACACATACCACAATGAGTGTAACTAGGAGAAGTGGGTGTGAAATTGTAGAGTTTAGTACTAAATATTAAGCGTAACTTCGTATCATATCTAATTAACATCTTCAATTCAATACTTGACATCTCTACCGAAGAAGCTCAAACATTTTTATTATCTTTTTCATTGGAGACGCCCTCATATTAGCCTTTCTCCCTAGCACAATTCCTAAACACCTCCTATTCAAAAGCTTAAATCTCTACCAAATGGACTCTAACACCCTTAGCATCTCTATTGAAGATGTCCTAAACTCTATGTCCTCAATGTGCAATTAAAATTTTCCTAATAACAATGACAATACAATAGTTCATAAATATTAAGATGAGTTGAATGTATACATTATGTCTGCTCAATGATTATTGATTAAAGAAATGAGTTTATTTAAAAGATGATTTGAATAAATTGCAAATAAGACAATATTGTTAATTGTACAGAGCCGAACATATATGTTACATCTACTCAATAATTGTCCGCTAGAATAGGGTATATATAGTTGATTGATTTTGTAGTTAATCACAAAAGTAGCAACAAGTGAACGGATGAAATTGAAACACTCATTGATACACACGTTAAATCAATTATAAACAATGATTTGATGAGAAAGTGGGTCACTAGCAAAAGCGGCTTATGATAAAATGGATGTTTAATTAAGCTCACTAAGTAGGCTACATAATTAATTAATTAGTAGTTGTGATTTAGGAGGATTGGATGGTGAAAAATGTTGGGTTAAGGAATCTGCCAATGGCAACAAGAAACATAATGTAGTGAAAGATGTGTAAGGTATTTAAATTTGTCCCATTTAAAGCTTGATTTTGACTCTTTAACTGTCTGATCTTCTTATCTCCAAGAAGATAATTTTTTCTTTCTTAAAAAATTATGCTTTCAAGTCAACTACCAACAATTTCTCTCCTGTTTTCGTGAGCATTGAGGAATTTACCTAAATTGTTTGTGAAAATTAAATTGTACACAATATTTTGTGTAACACATGCAACTGTCATTCAAGAAAAATAACAATATATTTTGGTTCATTAAGATCTATTAACGGTTGACCGTCCAAAATTTAAACAATCGAACAATTTATATATAGACAACAAAATGATTATATCTCCAATCTTAACTTTTAAAGTACCCCTCTTTTTTTGTTGTTGATAATATGCTACAACCCATCACATTTCTTGTTTTATATAGATATCATAATCGTTATGTGTGACTCGTGGCATTTTTTATAAAATCATGGGTCCAAACATGACACTACCTTTTTTTTTTTGAAATCTTTTTTCAAGTTCACGCATATCCTATGTACTGTAATGAATACAATTGTGTAAGGTTATCTATTATATCATGTGACATTATGGAACCAAAAGTCACATAATTTAGAGTTTTTGATATCTTGATAATGATAGTGATGTTTGAGAATCCATATTATGCATGAATCAATCTCAGCTGCTGTTGCCATACATGCTACTCTTCTGGTACCCAAAATTTTGCAGTTTTAGCTTTGTAGGAGAAGGATGGCAACGAAGGAGACACGTATATAAAAGGAAAGTACAAAGACAAAAATATATATACTTCTTTACCCAAAGTGGAAACCGCCCTTTTTCCAGCTTAGCATTTTGAGACTCCACTTACTCTTTAGTGGTAGGTGCTTAGTCTTCATCTTCTTATCATTACCATTAATTATCTATATATCAAGACACTTCATGAGAGTGTGTTATGGAACAAAAAAACTAAAAAAAATTGGTGATATTTTGACACTAAAGTAGTTTTTTATTTCAATGTTTGGCCTCACTTGAGCATATGCCATTTCTGTACCAAACCTTGCTGATGAAATGTTTCTCTCTTGTCTTTATAAAAATATATTGTGGACGTTGTCCAACGAATTTCGTAGATGAATTATTCACTGAGTTCGTTCTCGTACTTTGGTTTTACACTTAAACGGTTTCTTACAAAAGAAAAACATGTTAAGTGAATAAGAACGTTGCAACATTACACTGAATTTCACTTTTCATATGTAGGTAATTGAATCAGACTTAACAAACTATAATTCACTCGTGTGTGACAATGTAATTTAAACCACAACCTCCAAGAGTATTTATAAAGTACATTTCTAGTTATGAGCAACGGAGAATACTTAGAACTTTCGATCAATAAATTATTATGTATCCTTTTGAGAGCAGTAACTTTTAAACTAAACTAATGAATAAACTATAAAAGCTTCCGCTAGTCCTGTGAGATAAAGAATTGTATTTCAAATAATAATTGAGGTGAGAGGAATAGAAAAATCAACATGGAAGCCTCTAGAAACCTATAGAAGATAGATAGAATGCTGATGAGTGAGTCGTGATCATCTTCCAAAGCCCTAGGTGGCACTTTTTGGGCATATTTAAGATGAGATGTGGAGGCTTAAGAAGCTTGATTTTGATTGTGTTGGGAGTGTAGCAGGCAGTGTAAGCATTTATTGAGCTACATGTGAGCAATGTGTATTATAAAAATGAAGGAACAGAGAAGAAGAGAGAAGAGAACAAAAAGAGCTGCAACAACTGATTTCAAAAAACAAACAACACAATCAAATATTTGATGCTACTACCTGAGCCTCAGGCCACTCCACTTCCCGAACTCCGAAAAAATACTATGTAATCAACCTTGTCTTCTTCCAACCCTCAATTTATTCATTCAACTAAACTTCCAAATACAACCAAATTACATTACCCATGCACTTATCCTTCACAGTTACTAGATATTCTCTGACACCTAGCTTTCATGTTATATGCACAATTTACTAGAAATCAGATATATCGGCCACGTGTGCTCGTAAATCTGACTCCTTCATGCCGTTTCACATTACTTCGTGATATATGCATACAATTGTATAATTAACAAACTTTTATAATAGTTGAATAAGTGAGAGTAATATATTCAAAGAGGATTAATACGTACATTTTAGTTTATGCTGACGTTATCCATTGACCGTTGAGTAGATGCCGCCAGCACTATCATCATCATCATCTTCATCCTCCAGTCACTCGTCATCTAGAAACTTCTAAATCTTATTAAGCTTTTTCAGAAGTTTCTTTATCTAAAATAGTTTTTTCACAAATATCAAATATATATAGATTTCAAACTATTGTATGCGTAACAAGTTTTCTACTTGTAAAACTTAAAAATGTCACAACTTCAACTCGAAAAATGAAGATACTCTGCTACTGAGTAATGAAATAAATAAATATCAAAATGTATACTTGATAACTAATGAACTTATTCCTCACAAGTATTAAATAGATAGCTATTCTAACTTTTAGCTTTATTCAATTCACATCTCTATCTCAATAGCTTTACTTTTATTAAAACTTACAAGTACCTTCCAATTTGCATCTTATAAGCTATTTAATTTACAAAACATTTCTATCAAAAAAATTTTTTTTTACAAAACATGTAATTATCAACTATTAGAAAAAAACAGTTTGGTGCTTAAAAGTTTACCTAAACATCCTCTTGGTTTTAGAATCTTATAGAGCATGCATTTAATAATAAACTCTAGACAGGATATAAGGAACTCTTGTCATTCAATAAAATTCAATATCAGTCTCGATAGAAAGAATAAATGATGCCAACTTCTTACAACTTCGATTCGTTGTATTATGAAGGTTCAAGAATAGATTCATGAACTTTAACTAACAGTGATGATGTTTAGATGACCAACAACAACAGTGTCAAGAAGTTTCTAGAGCTAAACTCTTGTCATCAAACTTTCATAACAGTAAGTTTCCCGGAAACTGTGCGCTGTGTGAGGAAATTCACAAGGGTGACGGAATCTAGTGACTAATAAAATTTATAAGCTGCGACAGATGGCACAATTTTCATATTATCATCCACACAATCATCAAATTATATAATTCAAAAAGTGTCTCCTAAAAAAATTTATATCAGTTCACGTGCTCTATCGTAATCACCACAAGACCTATAGTGACCAAAGCATGGGGCTATCACACCTTCTCCACTATGATTTCTATGTGCCAAAGTTGTTTTTGATTGAGCCAATACAACAACGAAGCTCTATATGCAACAATCACAGAAGCTATTGGAGGCAAAGAACCACCCCACAATTTCAGCTGGGAAGCATATCCCCTTTGATCCGTAATGGACAAACATATACGTAGCGACTCTATGAGAGCTGCAGTTCAGACTCTCCAATACAACAACGAAGCTCTATATGCAACAATCACAGAAGCTATTGGAGGCCAAGAACCACCCCACAATTTCAGCTGGGGAGCATATCCCCTTTGATCCGTAATGGACAAACATATATGTAGCAACTCTATGAGAGCCGCAATTCAGACTCTAAACTTGAATTTTTAATATAATATATAAATAATCAATGCTCTTTACCTGTTTGATGCTTTAAACAAATCAAGGTAGGTACGAATCGGAGATGATAGCCACAAACTATACTCCAGCCAGGATAGTGGAGGAGGCCTAGAAATTTCCCGGGATTTCAGCTGTTGCAACCAACAAATTTTGTTAAAAAGTGACAGCTTTACATGGACTAAGCATATATTGGCCTTTCGGGTTCTAGCAGGGCTAAAGATGCCTCCTCCGAAAACCTAATTGGCAACTGATGTCATGCATTTTATTTTCAAGAAAAGAATTTGCATGCTGACATATTCATGTGTATTGTTGTAGCCTTGTAGGCATAAAACCTAATTGGCAGTTGATGTCATGCATTTTGTTTTGAAAAAGATAGAAAGAATTCACATGAAACGTGAACTGCAAAAAACAATGATGTTGCATGACCATATGAGCATATTTCTACAACTTAGTCGAAAATGGACATTGTGGGATTGCGTGTGTATAAAAGCTTGATGTGTGTTTCATGTCAAATCTGAGCACACAGATGATCAAGATATGTGAAATTCTAGTAATGCAGTAAAGAGAACATAAGCCGGAGAATGTACTAATCAAATAACATGAAAAATATACAACAGAATCACCTTTTCCAGGAATGCTACCAAACAGAAGATATTGATGCTCCTACTCTTACACCCACAACTACATATTCTGAAATAGACACTACACATTGGACTGATTAGGCATGGCTGCTTTAGCAAACATATGAAAGCTACAAGTTTAATTAGCCAAAAAATCAACAGAAAAGTATAGCAGATGAGACGAACAGTGATTACGTGTCAAGATGAGAGACTGGTCCCCATGGATTAATGTTGACATGGAATTATGGAATTATGCAATTATAAAGGAACTTTTGGATCTTTTTTAAGGAATTTTTGTACGAGTCATTGCCTAGTTGATCCGTCTCCGTCCACATAACCCCCTTTGGTGCACCTTAGCATCATTGCTGACATCAGGGCACGCCTCACCCACATGGCTGCCAACACTTTAACAAATCCAAATTAGACAGAAATTGAAAAGTAAGCACGTCATTTTAGCATACAACAAATATGTCTATGTTATGACTGATAATGAGAAGGATGACAAAATTTAATTATAGAGCTTCAACAGCGACGTGGTGACTCAAAAGCTAGATAAAAACGTACTATACATAGAGAAAACTGATAATATACACTACCAAGGAAGATATATATTAGCATATCAATTATCAAATGCAGCCAATGCAGTCAATACCGCCGCAAAAAAGAAATTGAACTTAGAATATGTGAAGGGAGACAAACTCTAAAATCTTCAATGAGAATATTCAAGAGAGAGAATATGAAACATATACATAATATAGTATAGCCTTCGACAATAACAGCACTTCAGAAAATGGCAGCAAAGAGGAAGGGACTGGCCGTATACTAATGTGCAATTTCCTGAAAATGATATAACAAAATCTCAAGTAGTCATTTCAGCTGACTAATCTGCTCTATCTAGTTACATCTTGCTTGAGAAACTGTTTTATGAAATATAGCCACTTCACAAAATACAATTAACTTCTAGCCACACTTACTGACAACACTTACAGCTAATTCACTAATAGAAACACCTTCAAAGTGAAGCTAGCTTTGTATGCTAGAGTTGCTTATGTACGGTATTTTATAGAGCTAAAACTCTATATCTTCTTTCAATATCTACACATATGACTCTTGCTTTATGTATACTGACATATCTCATTTGTTTAGCCTAGAATATGTTTAAATATGGGTTCAAATCTGAATCCATTAATTTTATTTAGACATCCAATCGACTGCAAGTTTAGGTTGCATAATGAACAAGACGTGAATATTTAATCATTAATCAAATAACAATCATTGATACAGTTCCACACATTCTAGCATCTATAAGCGCTTATTGATCTCTACCACTAAAACATCACTCATATAGGCAAGATAATATTATTCAAGAAAAAAAGAGTCATAATTTACAAGAAATATTTATTCCTTTCAAATTAGATATTTCCAGATCTTTAGAAAACAAATAACTTTGATATAAGGACCAGCATATCCCATTGGTGCGCCTATTACATTAGAGTCTTGCAAGATAGAATGAATCCACGGTGTCTTACCCAGCAGTTCAATGCCTACAAAGTCAATATATCAAATGGCACAATTCCTTGCAATCCTAATAGGCAATGAAACATACAAACAAGAAAATATACTCAAACTTCAGGAACAAGATGAACAGAGCCCAATAGATACACGAAAGATTTTTAAGCAGTCTTGCAACATTTGGGTGCCAAAAGGACCCTCAAATGCCCGGCATTGACTCCAATATCCATATAAGTACCCAATGATTAATATTTATACACACACACACACACACTAAGAGAGAGGGGGACTACATTATAACCCATGAATTCTTATAATCTATAAATAACTATATAGTGAGTATCAATTACTTCAACTTACAGTCTTTAGTCATAACAATTCCCATCTACATCACATTTGTGGGGAATTATTGTGGGGGAATTTGTGGAAGGATGGACCTGGAGGCTAACCTTAAGAGTTAAGAGTGTAGCCCTAATAATAATGATACTCCATATCTAGTTCCCATCACGAATTATATTTAAATAGTTTTTTTTTTTGTTTCCTTTTTTTCTATTACAACGTCCCCAATGCAGTTCTATGAAGCCAGAATATATAGGATTGGAGTTTTTTTATTCCATGCTGTACAACACCAACTCATACGTTAAAAAGATATGCTATAACATCAAGTCTACATCTGAAATACTATTACGCATTAAACTTAGATGCAATTCAGACAACCTTAAGTTGAATAAAATTTTCAGTTTCTAATTTCTTTGCAAGGATTGGTTGCAGTCTTGCAGATAAGATATGATATGCTATCTGAAATCCCATCAGACTTGTTTACTGACCCAAGACCACTGTTGCCAATCCATAAACACTATTTAAGATGAGCAAACTCCAAAGAAGCAACACTATCTGAAATTGTGATATTACCATGTTCAAACAATGTCGGTCAGAAACTGGTATTCAAGTAAAGTTCTGATATGTAACCTGAAAATTTATATCCCAAGGATAACATGTAAGAGGGAAAAATAAATAAATAAATAGCATATCCACACTACAAGAAGATAAGAAATGGAGAAAATGCAAACTAACAAACAATCCATCAGCAATGTTTCATAGTCCCGTTATCTGCTAATGAAGCCAATGAAAGGGAACTGGATTTGAGGAAGCTTGATCAAATATGTAATTCTGAAGTTAGATAACGGCTTAGCGCCCATGAATAAAAAGAATTAAACAGAGAAAGGAAAAACTTTCCTCTGATATTGAAGGCTTTGCATGCTCTTCCCACCCTATAGGCCACCTTGTGGAAGACCCCATTTCCAGCACACCATTTGTCAGTGATTTAGAAAAGCACAATCAAACCCCTTAAACAACATCTGCAGACCACTAGTATATCTTTAATCAAACCAATACATAAACTACAAACTAAAAATGATGGAACCACACTTCTGCATCAACTATTCACCATTTTTAATGTATATTTAAAGATGACAACTGATATACAATTACTAAAATTAATGATCAATCCAGCACTATCCTAATAGAGACACTACTGCATGGAATACTTTTTGGGACAGTTTCATTCACTATAGCCTCAGCGCTATCGATGTTTCTGCTTTAGAATTTCCTTTGCTAATGATTATATTTCACTTTTTCCAGCACACATAACTTATATCATGATTCTGCAAAGGACTTCCATAAAAAGTTCTCATTTATATGTTGAAAATCGGAAACTGAGTGAGAACAGATAGTTAGAGATAAAGCCAAACAATGAAGGCAACAGCTTACCAAAATTTCATAGGCTAGTTCTGTAAATGATGAAAGTAAGATTCCATTTTTCTCAACTTCCACCAATTTCTTGATGCTTTAAATCAATAACACTGTTACCTAAGAGGATGCAGCATATATATGTATGCAGAATAGGAATTCAATGTTTCTACCTTCTACAATCTCACTTCTAACAAAGATTCCTAGTGTCAAAACATATCTACCACACACACACACACACACACACACACACAAAAACTTCCAAATAATGAAACACATGAAAAAGGTTTCTATTTTCAATTATGTGCCAACATTTTTCTCTTTTTCATTCCTATTTGAAATTCTTAGCAAAACAAGCATCTAACAACTACATTGAACTGATGATCCACATTAGCTTAGCCTGAAGCTACTTCAGATTAGTTCGCACAAGTACCTGACGAGCAAGAGAAAGGGAACGATACTCACCGAAGTCCCCAAAACGACGACGGACGCCCTTCCTCTCTTTCCAACCATCTTCACTTCCATTCAGAAACGTTCCAAACGCAGATCAGAAGCAAAATTACGAAATTTAAGTTGCAGACAAAAGATGAATTCGTTTTTGTTAAAATATTCATGGTATGAGACGCATGACGTATCTTTGGTAAAATAATTAGTAGCTTCCATTTTCAACTTTCAATCTCTATAGTTACAGAAACGGAGAATTATTTGAAGTCTCTGCACATAACATTTGATTGAAGAACAATATACATATTGAATGCATGAACAATAACCATTTCTTATCACTGCAAACCATGAAACTTCCCAGTAACAATTTGGAGACTCATTATAATATAGACGAGTTCTTCGAAATCTAGCCACGAGGATCTTGGCAACAGAGCCATTACAAACCAAATTGGCAATTTATGCAACATATGGATCTGAGGCATACATATTCATTCATTTTTCTATAACCTTGGTGCTATGTGCGGCAGGCTAGGAGCATCCCAGTCAGTCTTGATATGGTCACGGGTGATTTCTTTGAGGGACCGGCAACCACTTAAGGCCATAGTTAGCTCAAACTCATCCCGCAACATTGCTAGTGCTTTCCTAACTCCAGCCTCTCCCTCGGCAGCCAATGAGAAAACAACAGGGCGTCCAATCTGATATTTGGATCATTGTCAGAATAACTGACCAACAGGTTCCAAAAGAAAAATAGTAGATTTCATTTTAATCTAATTAATTTAGCACACATTTAAGGACTTAAACCTTGGAGGGTCCATAACTAAATGCAAAACCCTGGTAGCTAACTGCTAAAATTTAAGCTTTTAGAGGTATATTAGCATCATGAATATGCTACAGGTCTACTGTAGCATGACTATATGCAGTATTGGACTTACAAATATGCCAGAAGCACCCAGGGCTAGAGCTTTGAAAACATCCGTTCCACGGCGGACGCCACCATCCAAGAAGACTGGAACACGTCCTTGGGCAGCTTTCACAACCTGAAATTATTAAGATGAAGGATATCAAAACTGGTTCCTTGAAACTCAAAATGAATGTTATAGGGCAAGAGCGAGATGCGACAAGCAACAAGAGTGAAGTTGATGCACCTCTTCCAGGGCCATGATAGTGGCAGGGACGTAATCAAGTTGGCGAGCTCCATGGTTGGATACAATGATCCCAGCTGCTCCAGCTTGAATTGATAGTCTAGCTGCATGACAAAGAAGAATGTTCAAACCTTCATGAATGCTACCATAGCGACGTAGAGAGAAGATAATCAAGACTCTTAATGTTTCTTACCATCCTCAGCTGTGAGTACACCCTTCACCAGGATAGGCAACTTGGTGATTGTCTGAAGCCACTTCACATCCTATACAGCACCAAAAACAAAATGGAATCCAAGAAAAACTCCTAATTCAAATTAACAAACTTACATGTATCCACATTCTAAAAAAAACTTCACTTTTTTATAGATATTTTTGTAGCAAAATTTCTTAAACGTTAATGTTCTTATCGTAAAGCACTTGATAAGTTATAAACTTGACGTTCACTGTTTTTGTCAAAGTTTCAAATTGTCGAATCAAAGTGTTAACTCTTAAATGCAACAAATTTAGTAAATTATAAGCTATATCGACCCATCTAGCATACCTTCCAGCTCAGAGAGCGATCAATTTGACCAGCAACATATGAAGCAAGGCCAGAGTCTTTAGCCTGCAGGGCACCAGAATAAAAATTAAGATTACTGGCTCATCAGTCTAAATCAATTGATTTTGCTGCTACACTTCCACTTACTTCATCCATCTTCCCAAGGTCCAGACCTTCAAAGTTCTTCAATGTCAAAAATGGTGGTAAAGTAAATCTACAAAATAGCAATCAGAAGCATTTCAGAAATGCCAAATATGCTCGCTATATAAAGCTAAACTTAGTCATGTTTGTAGGACATCTTAACTAAATCTTAAACGCAAGTCAAGAAATACTGATTTGGAGTGTGGACCTGTTCTTGATGTCAGCTTCTCTGCGACCCAGCCTTGGAGTATCCACTGTGAGAGCAATGGCCTTGAAGCCTGCCCTTTCAGCTCTTCTTACAAGCTGAGCAACTACATTCCTGTCCTTGTACACCTGAACATTTGAAACAAAACTTGTAAGCATCCATAAATCCATATCAACTTACTGAAGGAACGGAAAAAAGAAAAAAAGAAAAAGAAATTGAGAGGGGTTTCATTTCGATCTTACATATAGCTGGAAAAAGCGGATTCCAGGCCCTGTTGAAGCAACCTCTTCAACACTCGAAGTAGCCCATGAGGATAGGGTCTGATGCAGTTAACAAGGAGTTAGTAGTTAATCAATGTAGTAAAGCATTCATGTCACCTTAATAAGACAACAATAAACTGGAGCATAATGACATTCCATTATAAATAGTAAAAAGATTTTGACTCCAGTCAACACCTCTGACTTACAAGCCACGGTGAAAGTAGTATTTATGACAGTTTTATAGGTATGATATTAGACTTCATGAGAATATGACGTCCGGACCTCGGTATGTGAAAAAAGATGTTGTACATATCTGTCACCTATGTGAATTATCATCATCATAAACTGAGGACTTATGCTAAAGAGTTCTATCTCCATTGAATTAGTACACTTCTCTCGCCATTCTCATTTAGTCCAATTTACATTCTGAGGACCCTGGCCACTACTTGGACCATGGTTGGAATTAATGATAAATGAAAAGAGGGTTGAAATAGTAATTCCTTCAACTGCTTAGAAGCCAAACAATATGTATACCCATCAGGCCATCACCAATCAGGCAAACACAAAAGGATATTAATTGAATGGAAAACAGAAAAAGGTGTCAAGCCTAACCATAATTGTTCCAGCAGCTGATGTAGCTCTAGCTGTAGCGTACTCACCTGCATGACAGATAAAGCATATCATTGGCATTATTAACTTGTTCTATTAGTCCAAAGACAAACCAAAATTCAACTATGTACTATTTATTATGGTCATACGGATCAAGTGGTTTATTAAGCACTTTATAGCATGAATAATGTTTTGTTCTCTAGAAGTTTCAGTTGTTTCCAATTTTACCAACTCAGTATATGGGAGCCTATCAAAATTTAAATGAATAGTAATTTTTATCGATTTTTTTCCTAATGATAACCAAATATCCACAAATGAGGTTAGCAGATCCAATTAAGTAGCAAATATACACGATATAACAGTAGTGTAAAGTAATCCATAATTGTAAAACTAATATCATTGAAGACATAAGACTATATTATGGTTGAGCAAAACTTCTCAGGGTTGAAGCATCCAACAACGTTCACCAAGTAATACAAATTCATTCCAAAATCAGCTATGTATCCTCAAGTATTAGCTACACAATTTCTATTAATTGAAGGCCAGAGCAGTCAGTACAAATATGTGATGCAGCATAGACTATAGTAATTAGACCAATTCGATTCCAGTTTCTTTGTCTGAAACTTTTAATCTCAGCAATTTCATACCAAGTAAGCGGACCAAGGAGAAACAATTTCTTACCATCAGGGTGGGCCATCTTCTGCATGGCTGTGGGGGCAACCATGATTGGCATCGAAATTTTGTAGCCCAAGACAGTGGTGGACATGTCTATCTTAGTTACATCAATAAGAATGCGAGGTCGAAACCTAAAGTTCATCAAATTAAGTTTCTTAAGACAGTTCCAAGACAGTAATATATTAGTTCATAGCAAAGATAATCATTTGCTTAATCAACTGATAGAGGCATGCAATAAATGCTACGCTAGAAAGCTCACAGAATTCTGGAGAAAGCATTTCTGTTGTCTCTCAGAGTCCATTGGTCCTCAGCACCCGATGCATAGTAATCGAACACCATCTTAGGCAACTTCTGCTTTGCAATTGCCTCATACTCCATCACATTGGTAACCTCCTCCATGTTGAGGATTTAGAAAGAACCCTTCCTTCTAACCATGTCAAGTAGTAGCCAAAACAATAATCAGATCAAATTATCACCAAAATAAGAAAATCAAATTACACCCACCATGAAACTAAGTTTAAAAAATAGTAAAAGAATCTAAAACAAATCACACCCACCAACCTTGAAACCAGATAAAAGGAACCTTCAACAAAATTGACATAAAAGAAGAAGAAGCAATCAACCCACCAAAGAAAGCAAGAAACCCAATTGAAAAAACCCACTACACCCACAATCAAAACAAAAGCAAAAAAGCAATTCTATCATCAACCCATTTAAGACCTCAAAACAAAATGAAAAAAGCAATCAAACCCAATAAAGGAGAGTGTCAATCATACTGGACAAGAGATAAAGAAGCTGAAAGAAGAAGTGGGTTTGTGAGAAAAATCACACCTTGGGAATTGCAAGATAGGTGAATAATGGGAGTGGCAGTGCAGAGTCAAAGGGATTGGGTTGAGGGGAAGAAAGGGAGTGAAGTGGGAGCAAATAAATATGGGGAGGCATGAGGACAAGAGTGGGTGTTGTCATGTACTTGATAGAAGAAGAAGAAGGAGGAGGAGAGAATTAGAGGGCTCACAAATGGATGAGCATTTGGAGGTGAGCGTTTGCGATCAACGCAATTGGGTGTATCTCATCCACATAACCCTTGTGTGCTTCTCAAACATTATCCCTCCCAAAATCCAATCTTGAGAATAGAAAATATGTACAGAAAACCATACCAATCAAGAAAACTACATGCCAGATAAAGACCATGCCTTCTCCACTCTCTCTCGCCTACATCGTTATAGAGCTCGAACGGGTAAAATCGTGAGTCAGCAGAAGGCCCCATTACCATTTTACAGATTATTCAAATATTAATCACTTTTATAATTTCGAATCAAATATTATTTCAAAAACAATATATAAAAAGAAAACATATATGAAATGTTGTGAAAATCAAAACCTCTATAATTATTTATATTTAAAATAGAATGGAATGACATAAACCAAAAATTGTTTAGTTTAATTTAAACCACCAATATGGTTACGACAATTCATTAAAATGTTTGGTTCTAGTAAATCGGTTCGCTCTCTCAAATCCACTTATGGTGTGTTTGGGAGTCAACATTCGATTTAAAATACTGAATTTGAGTCAAATGAAATATTTTGGAACTACAACAATTTGGATTTGGATTTGATGCAAATTCAATAACATTCAAAACATGCTTAGAGCATTAGATTTCAAATGACAACTCTTATTTTGTCATTTGAAATTCTTTGTTTTTCCAAACATAATATACAACATTTCAAATTCAAAATTTTAGATGACGAATTTTAAATTAATTCATGTTCTCAAACGCGAATAAAAAAATATTTTAATAGAGTCACAGAGTTTATTGACTTGGCTTACGCTAAACTAAATAATTATCGATTTAGATTTGTCACTCTTTATAATAAGAGCAAATTACAGTAAACTCCTATAAGGTCGGCACATTTTGCACAAAACACATCTTGGGTAATATCTTAAGCAAAAAACACATCAAAATTTATAAAAAAAAAAATTTCATCCAACTGACCGTTAGTGAAGTAATGAAAGACCATTTTACCCTTAGTTCTGATCATTTTATTTTTGACACCAAACAAGCCCTTAGCTTGAATTTAAAAAAAAAAACAAAAAAAAACAGATCTGAAACATTCTTCGTCTTCTCCGGCTTGCCTCCGACGTTCGACGGAAACGAGCTCCATCCGGAAGACGGCCGATGGCAACGAGCTCCGGCCGGAATCCAAGGAGGGCTTCAAGGAGAGAGCTCTTGCCAACGGATTGGCCGAGGGCGACGATCTCCGGGATCGGTTAATTTTTATTGTAATTTTTGTGCTGGTAGGGTTTGATAAAGTTTGAATTTTGAGTGATGGGTATTTGAGTTTGTTGATTTTTAATGGAATTTTGAATATTTTTGCATATGGAT
>JAYMTA010002569.1:0-16218 GCA_036897625.1 Pelargonium cotyledonis | reverse complement strand
GGCGGGATGCCGGAATTCAAGAAGAAGTCGTTCTCCATGGCGGTGAAAAAAACAGAGGAGAAAACAGGGGATGAGGCAATTTGGTGTTGAAATGGGAAACAGAGGAGAAAACAGGGGAATGGGAAAAAAAAAGGGCAACAGAAAGGTAAAATTGGGGTAGGGTAATATGAGTGAATGTGGGTTCAATATGATTGCATTTTGTATTGGTAGAGAAGAGCTGTTTTGTGTGTTGTGTTAGGTGGAAAAAGAGGAAATGAAAGCTAAGCAAAAGAGGAGAGAGAGAGAGAGAGGGTGTGGGATGGAGTGGAGAGAGAAGTTATATAGAAGAAGAAGAATCATAGGAAGGAAGAGTTTATTTGACTTTTTAAAAATATAACAAAATTGTAGTGAAGTCCACATACTCTAAGTTCTAAGAGAGAGAGAGAGAGAACTTCACAATTTTTTATACGGAAATGTGTGTCTTGAATTGTTAATTTATCTCTTACGGATTGATATAATTTTTGACTAATTGATATAACACTTGAAACCTTTCTGATTGAGATAACCTTATAATTCCAACTTATAATCTCAATTATTTGAAGTCAGTTTTCTTGCTTGTCCCATTTTATGGTGTAGGTAACTCTAACTGACAATGTGTGCAGTGTTGACAGTCTAGGTTGGATTAGGTTGCTCGCAGAGTTGTAGGGCATGCATTTTATACATTGCATTTGCTGGTAGAACAAAAATAAGGGTGCCTCGTCGAGGACGTTAACAACTACTCGAGAGCAAATACGAAAATGAAAGTTATCGAGTTTTATTTGTTATGCTTATAATTGTGTAGTTTTTAGTTGCATTGTATTTGTTGCTCAAAACTACATAATATTGCAAGTATAACTCATTATAAATTGAATGTTGTTTATGAGTTAAACTTATAATTTATGTCATCTTGAGCAAGTGACATTTATATTGAGACAAACGAGATAAAAGCTAAACCACATGTATTTGTTTTTGGGTAATTTCATATGATTCTTCCAAATGACCACATATAATCGCAAATTATTCATACAAGCTTATCGTCAAATATATTGAAAGAGAAGACTCATTGATTAAAACATACGAGCTCCTAAACTATTTTTCAAAGCAATTAAGTTACTACGCAAAATCAAACCACTCGGGTATAGTAAAAAATGAAACATCAAATTAAACCCGACGATAATGACTACGATCAATGTGATATTTTTTTTATAACCATTGTTTTTTTTTTCTTACTTTACCCCAAAAAGGTATACAGAGGGTGGTGGTGGTGGTGTCGTGCTGGGCCTTGGACGTAAAAGCACCAAAATCTTTATACCATGAGTTCTTTTTTAATTGGTTCTTTTAATTAATTAATTAAGTTTAATTTAATCCTTGGGTCCATAAAAAAAAGGGTAAAGACATAAATTGGTGGGAGAGTGAGGAGTGTTGAGATTTGATGGTAGTTGGATATGGATTGTGTTCTAGTTGAGTCTCCTTCCAAAGATATCTTCAAGAAAATCTATTTTTGTTGAGATCATATTCAAATTAATTAGGTCTAAATTCAGGAAAGATCTTCAAATCATACATTGCCTCCTCATTTTTATACTACATATTAGCAGTTGGGTTTTAGAAGAATCAACCACAACCTACCCTGTCTTCATCATTATGATTCCTTCTTGATTTGTTACTATATTCATTTCAATTTATGATTTGGGGTTTTGGTTTAGTTGCTTTCTTTAATAGTAGTGTAACTTTTAGATGTTCCTATCTCTCTCCATAAGAGTAAGAAAAATAAATAGAATAACATGTTTGTGATTGTACTCTTCAGATCGACGGGACATGTCTGGAGATTTTTGACGTACTGGTTCGAATCTAAATTTGATTTGGAGATGAGAGAAAATAAATTGGCGGCGATGATGAGAACAAAAATATGATGGAGCCCGCGTAGAGCAATTTTAGGGAGACTTTGCGAATCACGGAGCGCATCAGTTAATGAGAGCGGCAAACGCCCAGGTATGTACGGAAGAATTGAAGGCGAACTATGTGTCTTAATTTCTTCTCACACTTTGCTCATTTTTACTTCAGACACGTAAAAATGCATAATAATCTTGTTTCAATTTGACTAATAGATGATATTTTTTTTCAACTTGTTTTCTTGTAATAACAAACTCGTGACATTATTCATCACTGTTTTAAAAATATATATATATAGTACACACTAAACGATATAATTTGTTATCATCGTGTTATTAGTTGAATTATTTTTCGCTGGGATAATATTCTCTATCCATAATTATTTTTATGAGATAAAAGAATTGAGCACATTCTTAATTGTTTTTAATTATAAGCACATTAAAGACTAATATTGATTAGTTAGGTATTAAATAAATGCAACAACTAATCTAATCGGTAATCATGCTAGTACTACAATCCTTGAAGAGACTTCTAAAATATACTTACAGTGCCTTGACTAACAAGCCAACCTTAGAATATTGTTCTTATTAAATTATAAATGAATAAATTGCAAGTGACATACAAATTGCAAGGAGACAATCCATTTTTTCCTATCATTTTGTCAGAGTAGTTGTGAGTTGTGGCCTTAACTTTGAATTTTGTCCCACCATTTCTAATGTTTGAATTAACTCATATTGCCGAACGACAACGATAAATGACTATATTATTTCATTTTTAGTTACGGTTATTACATTTACGTATCAAATATTTTAGTAGGAGAGGTATCACCCCCTCCCCATAACTATATGATTTTTCGAATCAAATGACTATATGAATTTGTTACGTGCGGTAATTGTATACAATCCATTTTTTTTCAGCATACAATCTTAAATATTGAATCAATTTAATTATCGCGTTACCTCAAAGTGAATTAAAGTAGTTCATTTTATCAGTTGAATACGAAGACACGCCAGCGTGCCTAGTGATCAACTAACAAAATAAACTACGTTGGTTCACTTACTTTGACAATTTTAAGTTTTAATTCTAACTTTTTATGCAAATATGAGTCCCAAATTTTAAACTCAAAGTAACTAACATCATCAAATTGCTTAAGTAGTACATAATATAAACATTATTCTAATAATAAAATATATAAATGATGAGTGGATTTGAGTTGAACAATGAAAAATAAATATGGATAAACCTTCAATGTGGTAAAAATTTTCTTCTCCTCGTTAATCTCAATCCTTCCCCTATTTCTGTATTTGATAATGATTGTAATTAGGTCAACACCATTGTTGCTTTGAGTTAAATTTGAAGTCAAAAAGTAGAAATACAATCTATATTTAGGTTTATTTCAATCATATAATACTTTGATCTAGTCAAGTCATAAATGAATTGTATTTTTATTTATTTATTACATTTGATTTTTCATTAAGTCGAGCCTTCTTTATTTTATCGAATTAAACTTGAATTATGACATATAAATTGTTCTATTAACATTTTAATCTAATCATAATTCCGCTTTAAACTAATTTTCAACCACGAAACAAGTATATTTTCGTATCTCCTTATACATATAGTAATAAATACAAATAAGATAAAAACTATCTTCCTTTCCTTTCATAATTTCTGAAACACACAAACAGAATAAATAAAGTAGAACATAATTTTTTTTTTACCGTGTAAAATTAACTTTATTTGCCAAGAAACATCGTTACAAAAGGAAGTATCACGAAATGAAATGACCTGAACGACGTAAAGTCTAAACGACCCAAGACAATCCTATGCAAATGGATGAAAGCTAAAGAGAAAAACCTACTAAGACTGGGTGTTACCCAATCACTCAAACCGAGGGCCCTTGGCAAGCAACCCCCCCAACCCTGTACCACTACACCTATACCAAAATCAACCTCAAATTGAATCAAAATTATGAAATCCAAACGACCCCGCAACCTGATTCTACTGCGGAAGCCGCTCACCTTTTCCTTCACTCATTGCGAATCAGAGCCACAAAATCCGCACGTCAGCACAACTCGTCGAACCAGTCCCCATTGAACTCGGCTTGCCCGTGACCTGATCCTATCACTAGAGCCACTCTGAACTCTTCCCGGACTAAATTATGTCATAAGCACACTCTCGCTTTCCGCTACCAACGCTCGAAATACCACTTTTGTCGAAACTAAACCGCTAAAAACGAGGACTATTGCCGCAACCCAAGATACCATAAAGGTACAACTCTCATTTGAGAGACAGACAACTCAAATTCAAAACTCTAACCTCCACCCAATGAGCCGCGTCGCAGCTGCCGCTCTTGTGAGAAAGAAGAGAAAATCCCAGTTGTTTTCCTAAGATTTTTTTTAAGGTTATTTTTTATAATTAAAAAAATGTAGAACAGAAGGTTGAAATTGAAATTCGATATATTATAACAAAACAAGTATTGTCATTGATGAGGAGTGAGTGGCGGTGTGGGTCATTAAATTGGCTGTACAGCGTTGAACCCGGCTTTGGTCGGGTTCACATTAAAGACCGGACCGGATTTATCTCTTCCGATCGATCCATCGATCTATGTTTCAGAGAATTTAAGGAGAAAAAAATTTAGGAAACTTACTAATTAATGGCTGTTTCCCATCGAATTGCCACAAAAGAAGACCACAACATCACAACTACTTAATTCTACATATATATTAATTTGGCAATTCCATTTCTCTTTCATTCTATTATTCAATTCTTGGTCCAATCGGTGTTCGTATTGGAGAACCCAACACATCTAGTAAACGTGCCGAGTTCGTATGTGTGTATGTTGGGCTTTCAAACCACACACACACAATTAATTAATTGTGTTGTGACATTCACGACACACCCAGAGCGTCAAACACGCACAAAGTAAGGGTACAATGGTACGTAGATTAATCATAATAATGTGTCAACGTTTTCAATTGTATCGTGTCAAACGTGTTGGATAATGTCATGTCAAATGTGTTGCGTTGGTCATGTTTGTGTCAATCATGTGATGTCATGTCAGCACACGTCATTTAGTTATATATTGTGTTAAACGTGTTGTGTTTGTATTTCGTATTTATAATCGTGTATAGCTAGTTCGTATTGGGTCATGCATGACAAAACTAAACATGTTGTGTTTGTATTGGGTTGAGCAGCGCACTCACAACTTTCAATTATCACGACACGAACAAGACATACACACACAAATTGTCAACTACAATTCAAATGAACCTACATATAAAATATATCGTATATGCACATTGTATCAAAATTTGCTATATGATAATATATTCATTTTACTAGTTGTATTTGCATTACAATTTTCGAAATGCAACTTATTAATGCACAAAATAAGTAAAAGCATAAAATAAACTGAATGATAGAACAATATTCTGCCACAAAAGATTATTTCAAATTAGCTTGAAGTCTCACATTCAACTCCGAGAAATATTCAATTGCATGAATATTTATATCATAAACGACTTTATATTTATGGAAGCGGGTTTTTACATGCATCTACATGCATGTAGACTTACGTGGCGTATTCTCAACCACAAAATTATTATTTCTCACTTCATAACTTGTCTGGGTCTCACCTCATATTCTTTCAATGCAAAGGCGTGTGTGGTTGTAACTGTGACACGTCAGTCTACATGCAATATACATGCATGTTACGTAGATACATGCACTGATCATTTTTTTTTAGGTATTAACCATGAGTTTCTTGAGAAGGCCCGCACCATTGACGGTTTGACACTTTTAAACCTTTTTACCACACTCAGACTAATATCATTCGAGACTTAGTCACAATTAAAGCTCCTCACCTCTCCCCATGGGTGTATTGAGTGGGAATTGAAAACAAGTGTTCTTCCCACTCACACAATCTGTATTGCCAACTGCGCTACAACCCGTGGGTGCACTGATCATTTTCGTTATATACTAATCTTCCTAGCCACGTTGTATTTCAAAACCCACATATGATATGACATAGACTTTAATACTAGAATTTATTGCTTGTTGGGTAAATTATATATTTTAAATCCCACTTTTGTGGTCACACACACATATTATTATAAATAATTATTCAGTGTGAATTGTGAACTGTGAACCGCGTAGATTGCTATAGCTAGAAGATCAGCAACACGTAATTTACTACCTAATGTGTGTAATATATATATATATTCACGTTGAACACACAAATATAAATGTTCAAAATATGTTTACTATATAGTTTTGCTTCACTTTTCCAGCTGCATGAAAATGAAAATAATTTATATTATATAAGAAACCACCAAATTAAAGATCAGCCCCTTGATTTGCAGTATATAACAAGTCCACACAATTAGTCACTCACAGCTAGGCTCTACGATGTGTAGACAATTATATATTATATTAATTAAACGTTGAACGCACAAATATAAATGTTCAAAATATGTATACTATATAGTTTTGCTTCACTTTTCCAGCTGCATGAAAATGAAAATAATTTAATTATATAAGAAACCACCAAATTAAAGATCAGCCCCTTGATTTGCAGTATATAACAAGTCCACACAATTAGTCACTGAGCTAGGCTCTACGATATGTAGACAATTATATATTATATTAATTAAACCAAACCAAAACAATTATTCATAATTATGGTCCAACTAATTAATGTAACTATTTTTTTTTTTTTTTTTGCATTGCGACAGCGAAATATAAATTCTGGTGTTGGTGAGAGAAATTAAATTTAGGTACTTGTTTTTTATTTTATTTTTTGTCTCCGGTCAAAATATGTTGCTGTCATTTATTGATAATACAACGAGAAACTAAGAATTTTGAGATCTTTCTCAAAAAGGAAAATCGTTATTTGTGAGATCTGAATCCCAATTATAATCCCACATTTGGTCCCCATTTTTATCTTTTGTTTATTGGTTCTTGCATGCATTAACACCATTGGTTAAATATACACACCATTTTATTAGTATTTTATTAGGTGTTGAATTTGCACAATTTTTAAATTGTTTATATTTGTTTGTGACTGGTTTATATTAAGTTTTGAGAGTTTCATTGTATACATGAGAGTGAAAATCTCTACTATAAAATTTGAATATATATGACCAAATTATTATGACCGGGCGGTGATGATAATGTAATTGTGCGGCCTAAGGTGGCATCACAACTCGGGCCGAAGTTCCCATACATGGCGATCGGGATAAACCCATGCCTCTACCGCCTCCACTTACCATCTTGGCTTAGTGGAAGGTTGGAGATACTCGTGAGAGGATCCGGATAATTATATGTAAGCGCACTCTTTTCCAACGCTTTATCATGTTATTATAAACCCTTCGCCTCGTGATCTTTCTCGTACAACAAGTATCTTGAAATAATTCTCTCAACAATTTTTTCTGCAAGAGTACTTGCACTTAGTCTGAACTACAATATATGTGAGCGTACATGCACTTCCAGATTCTTAGAAGTCATGTGAGTGTTGCTATGTCGGTGTATGCTTTTAAATTTTTCGAGGTTGCACGATCGTTCAATAGTTGGCAGTCATACTATAGTCCCAAGTCTCAACATACACTTATAGCTCCCAAAAGCTACACTAGCGCTTCAACACCCATCCATACTTGTAAAAACTTGATTAACATCGTATATTGAAGGTTTAATATCACATTGTATTGTTTATTGAAGTCTCGAGCTCAAATTTTATATGATCGATAACATAACACTACTTTTTTCAAATTAGTCGTTAGTTAAACCCTAATATTAGTCTAAAAAAAGAAGCATTATTATATTTTTTATTCTCATACAACTCTTATTCATTTGTGCCTTGTGTCCACTCTAGGGACATTATATATTAGAAGGTTGGTGTCAATAGATTAATTAATTAATAAAATTAAAATTAAAAATTACTATGCAACTGGATCGACTTGTTCATCCATAGAGTGGTAGCACCTAGCTTAAGCCTCCATTTTCGACCCAATCATTTGCTGATCATTATTCAAACTCATAAATAAATTTATAAAAACATGCAACTATTAGCTTTCCAATAATATACTTTAAAAAAAAAACGTGTACAAAAATTACACCACTCGACAGATTGTTCCGTACACAGAAATGTTATATATATATATATATGCAAAACATACAGGTTTAAGTTACAGAGACGAAACAAAAAGCCATTTTTCTAATTGCAAATTGGTTCCAATCTCATTGCTCTCCTCTAGCAACTGCTATTATTTTAGCCCTAAATAGAAAAAGCAAAAGGCAAGTGGAGTTTTGTTTATTTACGTTATGATTTGTTACGTGATAAGTAGTGGGTACTAACAAATATACGGTGGAGATGTGAATTAGAGTTGTACAATTAATTGACAATCAAATAATTACACTTGCTGGATGTGTGTTTGAATATGATAAAAGCACTGAAAGTACCAACATGGCTTATTTAGTCACAGCGCGTGTGTTCAACGTGTTGTGTTCGTGTTCAAAGTTTGGCATAGTTATTAAATGTTTCGTGTTCGTGTTCATGTTGGGCCGCGCAATACACACAAATTGTCTGTTCTACCTCTTAAGTTTACCGAGTATGAATCGGGTCGTTAAACCCGCTCTTACATAAAGTTCTGCCTCTTATGTCTTCTTTATTTTTACAAGTAGAGCTATACATCAGAGATTAACTCTCTACTTATAATACAAAATCTCAGGCTGTCTAGCTAATTTATTGAGAATTGAAACTACAACATCCCACAAAGAGATCGATTGTGTGTCTCGATGGTTGAATCATCTCATGAGAAATAAACGATGTATTAGTATTATCTTTTATCTAGAGACTAATGAGTAATGACATACTCCAGTATTCTTGAGGGTATAATGTATATCAGTTAATTGATATAAAATAAAATCAGTTAAACTAATAAGGTGATGACACCTCATTTAAAAGCATGGATCCGGACGGGTCGCTCCGCTCTCACAAATTCACTTGGGTGTGTATAAGTGATTTTAAATGAGATTTCATCATCACATTGGCTTTGTTAAGTTGCAACTGATATAACTTTTATTTCAGTCAAACTGATATACATTTTATCATATTCTTAAATGGAATAGTTTCTACACTCCTAAACTTTTATAGCCAAAAATGTGGAAGATAATTGGAAAAAAATATATAATAAATAGAAATGGAAAGAGGGATGATGTGAACTGTTGTCAAGTTGAAACAGAAAACATTATCCAAAATCACTTTCTTCACCTCTACATTACATATTACATGGCATCTATTGCTCTCATCATCCAACATTCACACATACATGAATGACACCAAATTGTCATTGCCGCTTGTTTCTCACATCATTGGATCATGTGATCCACGAAAAAAAAAATGTCTTTTAAGTTTTGTGTCGTGTTAGTGATGGGTCTGTCTGGATCAAGTGATTCGTCTATCTAGTCTTTTGATTTAAGTTTTCCTATTAATGTGAGACCCGAGTTCTGCTTTCTCTTATTTGGCTTGTATGTGTGAGGAGAGTGTTAAGTGACACTTTTGACTGCCGACTTGGGTCCCTCTTCCACAAAATGCAAGTTTATCTCTCTTACTTAGCATGTACGTGAATGTAAGTATTAAGAATACTCTCAACTTAACTAATCACCAAGTAGCAAACTTGAGATTGCTATGTGTGGAAAAAAGAGAGGATTTAGAGGGTACAAATTAAGTTATGTTTGTGTATGTGATTGGATAACAAATCAATTAAATATGGTCAAAATCCAACCACCACCATGCAACTTTCTAAGTTCTTCATTACTAATTGCATGGCATGTCTGACCAGTACCTAACTCCACCGCCCATCTTCATCATTTTCAGCTGCACGTGTCGTTAACATACATAGCTACTGTGCACGCATGAAGATACATGCTACGTCTACAATCACATATATATATATATATATGATTTGTCCTATTCCATGTTTAACTTGTCGTTTATAAACTGTATAAATGATCTTTCACATATATCGATTATGTAAACAGTAAAAAATCTGTTGTAGTACGAATTTCGATTATTACAATTGCTTAGAATAAAAAACTGTTGTAAAGTATTGTTTAAACCCAAAACACTACCAAAATATAACAATTGAAGTAATATGTCTTCTACAAACATGATATGATTACGTGACTTAAATTTTCTAGTATTAGGCCTTGTCCGTTCTTTATCTACATCTTGGCACCACTAATGGACATAAATAATGTTAGGTTTAATCATGATCATAGAATTAGCTAGGAGCAAACTTGAAAACATTGACTCCAAAATTCATGTAGCATCGTTCTTGATTCGACTTAATTTTATCGTCATGAGTAGTAATAATATTAATTTTGTAAAACATATATATATTTATATTTGAGTTGGACCATAGTTAATTTTCAAATCCAAAACTTCATGAATATCTATTATTTTCATGTGACACATGAAGTATCATGTATTACACGAAATTAGAGTTGAAAACTTAAACATACATTTTATTTTTTAATGATTATCACTTCCATGCAATCCAACATCAGTCTGTGTTTACATATTTTGGTAGCAAATTAAAAATAAATATGGCATAAATAAATGGGAAGAGTGATGATGATGTGGTCAACGAGATCATGATGTGAATAGATGAACAATATTGAATAGTTTTTGTCTAATTTGGTTGGGTGATATAATGACAAAGTACAAGCTTGCATTTATTGTTTTTGTGCAACCATTTCACTCAGGCTACCAAATTCTATATTGCTTTGTGTGAAAATTAATCAATTATATATATCTTGAAACATTTATTATGAGGTACAAAGTTATGCAAGACTATCTATTATTGGATCATTCATTTAGTTATTTTCAAGTGAATGTTTGAAGAAATATATATATATATATATATATGGAGTATTTTTAATTTAACTTGATCAAGAACATGCATGATATAAAACCACGTATGGGGATATTAATTTATAAATCTCAAATGTTCCAAAAAAATAAGGATAAATTGTTGTATAATAATTAAAATTTTGAATGTGACAATGGACTAAAAAGACTAGTTAATGTCATCTTCAAAAATATTTGTTGTGTATCACTTTCAAGTAATACTCACCGACTTTGTAATTTAAAAAATCAACTTTTAATAAGAAAGTGGCTTCGGGATTATGCATTAGTTTTTCCAAATCCAGATTATTCGGCATTCATGTTCCGGATCAAACGCTTCAATCTCTTGCGAAAGTCCTTGCTTGCCGGACAGCCACATTTCCGTTTTCATACCTTGGATTCAAGGTGGGCAGCAACCCCCGCCTCGTGAGCACCTGGGCTCCAATTATTGAGCGATTTCGGAGTCGTCTCGCCCTTTGGCAAGCCCGATATGTTTCTTTTGGAGGACGTATTACTTTGATTAGATCAGCTTTGCAGTGTCTACCTCTTTATTATATGTCCTAATTTCGTGCACCAAAAGCTGTCGTTAAAACTTTGGAGCAATTAGAACGACGTTTTTTATGGGCGGGTAACTCTCCTTCGCGTGGGCTTTGCAAAGTTAAGTGGGAGGTGGTTACTCTGAAGCGCATTCATGGTGGACTGGGAATACGACAACTTCATTTGGCAAATGTAAGTTTATTAGCAAAATGGTGGTGGCATTTTGCTACCTCTCGAGACTCACTTTGGAAACGAGTTCTTTGTGCGAAATATAATTGGGACATTAACTCATGGTCTTTGGGGGATTGGTGGTTCGCCATTTGCTAGCTCTGCAATCTTTAATTGCCAAACTTTTCTGACTTGTTTGGAGGCGGCCGGGGCTTTGAAGTGGACTGTCGGCGATGGTAGTGTTGTTAGATTCTGGTTGGATGTACGTGTGGTTATCCGACACC
This sequence comes from Pelargonium cotyledonis, assembly GCA_036897625.1. NCBI lineage: Eukaryota > Viridiplantae > Streptophyta > Magnoliopsida > Geraniales > Geraniaceae > Pelargonium > Pelargonium cotyledonis. The sequence continues at coordinate 4,413 of JAYMTA010002569.1, read as the reverse complement.
ACCTTAGCTGCTTCTTTTCCTCGCTTGTGTACCTTATGCAAGTTTCAAACCAGGCATGTGTCCTCCTTCTTTAACGACACGTAAGGGTCTGCAACTTCCAGCCCATTTTTTCCGGCGCTCTCTTTGGGTGTGGGAGGAGGACCTTCTTGATCAGCTCAGTGAGCTCCTCTCCCATGTCCGGCTGATTCCGAGTGTCCCGGATAAGCTTGCTTGGAAGCACCATCGTTCAGGCACCTTCAGCTCAAGTAAATTAAGCTTATGACTAATTGCTGTATTCCCGTTCTCCCCATATCAGCAGGTACGCGTGTTTTAATGCAATATGGAAACCTGGAATTCCGCCGAAAATTCAGAGCTTTAGCTGGTTGGCATCACTGAACTGCATCCCTAGCTTCTTCCGTTTTCCTCCATCATCGGGGTCTGATTCCGGCCGTTGAGGAAGACGTACTAAAGCCATTTGTTATTGCATTGCGTCTGGTCAGCTCAGGTTTGGTCCAAAATTTTCAGGTGGTGGTCGGTTTCGTTCACTGTGCCGGCTCATCTGCTTTCTCGGGTTCGGCAAGGCATGCAGCGGAAGGCGTGGTCCATTATGGGGCCATTGGTACTGTGGATCAGTTCGCTTACAAGGAATGCGCTCATTTTTAATGATCGTCCGGCATCCATTGATGATTCTATTGTACGTTCGGCTGCAAAGTTTGTCTTACTCGTTGCTATTTTGCATTTTTGATCCTTCTTCCATTCAATTTCCTTTTGTTGATTGGCCATCGGATCCGTTGTTAGCGCTTTCTTAGTTTAACTAGTTTTTGTTTTTCGACTCTTTTTTTGTACTTTTGTTTTCATTCCTTCGGGTTATAATAAAAGTACCGCTTGCTTATCAAAAAAAAAAAAAACATCCTTTAATGAAAGATACCGCAACGTCCACCGAAGGAGTAGATAAACAAACTATAGATCTAACATCAAAATACGATTTAAAATGAAATAAAAATAAAAATCAAGCAATTTTTTGTAGTAAACATACTCTGACAAACTAACATATGACAAAAATGATAATTACGAGGCTTTTGAAAAAGATAAGAACAATTAGGTCAGGTATGCTAAATTTGTATTTGTTCAATACAATATAATACGAGAAAAATATATTTGTGAGGCTAAAGTGTTACTCGAAAATCATAATTAAACAAACTTCAATCTCTTTTGTCCTTTAGCTAGAGAGAATTAAGGAATGCTACTCATTTTGTTCGGCAAATTAATTAGGTGAAAATATTTCAAAATAGATAATTTAGTAGTAATTAAATAGTTTAATTGCAATTAAAGTAGGTATAAAACTGATATTTTAGTAGTAATTAATTATTTAATTAATGTTCTTACATTAACTACAAGCATAGGTTGTCGTTTTGGGCAGCTTCTCTGGAGCTTTTGTCTGTAGCTTGTCTTGTACTTAGCACAACTATTACATCCACTAAACCAATTAATTACATGATATTTTAATTAGTACGTATGTTCTTTTTATAGAAAAGTTAGTAAATAAATTAATTAAGAGAATCATTATTCATTATTCATTATTAATTGCTGTATAAAAGTAAATGACTTCAGTTCAAGACAACACATAAACTAGAAACAAAAAGATTAAATTTTTTTGATTTTTTTAATGAAATTATTGGTGCAGTGTTTTTATTTTTTTTTCTTGATTATATTCTCTTGTGGGCTGCTTTGCTTTGGTTTGTTAAATAGTGATTAAATTAAGTAAAGAATTAATTATTTGAAATGGTCGGTGTGTTGTCTAAAAATAGACTTGAAAAAATGAAACCATCGGCGTTAAGTATTGTTTATGGTCACCTAGCTGGTCACGACTCATGTGGTGACAACCCAATCAGATTTGGATTTCGTATAAAGTCAACGCATTAAGGTTTATAGACGTTGTCAAGGCATTTTGGACCAAACGGTCAAATTTTTCGGATTTTTGTTAGGTATTCGGTCTGATCGAGTCTCCATGCTGACGGTATGGAATGAGTTATTTGAGTTTAAAAGAGAGAAAATACCATATGTTGTCACTACAAGAAAAAGTCTTATTAGCTGCGGAATTTTCTGTAGATAATCTTCAAATTTAGCGACGGATACGTGACGAAACGTCATCCGTCGCTAAAAAGATAGTCGTTGATCGTTAACGACGGGATTCCATCGCTGATAAACTGTTTTCCAGTAGTGTATGTAGCTTAAATGATAAATGAAAAAAAGGTTTATGGACGATAATGCAATTTAGTTGTTTTTCTTGTGCGTGAATAAATCTAAGAGATTATTTTAAATCATCAATTAAAGGAGGCGAAATAAAAGTTCGGGAGATTGTTGTATAATAGTATTAACCTAATTGATTTTGGACTGCTATACTAAAATAATTAATTTGTTATTCTAAAAAAATTAATTAGTTAATTTGTTAAGGCATTTTAGTACTAAAATGATGTTTAAAAAGGTTTTATATTAGTAAACTTATAATTTTATTTCGAGTTAGATAAAGTTTAAGCCTTTAACTCCTGAGTGTCCAAATTTTTTTTATTAAGAAATAAATAAGAATAATATATTTATGATGTTCCATGAAAATGAAGTTTGTGGACCGTTGCTAAACTTAGTCTAAATTAAGGAATATTTTGGGCCTTAGATTCGTGAATAGACCCTTATTTCATTAATGGGCCATACCTTGATGTTTGTTGTGTGGGCCTTTAATTATTGTTTTTATTCATATAAATAAAAGAGAATTTAAACATCATCTCATCCAAAATTAATTTGATAATAGAGTTTAATTCATACAATTAGAAAGCTTATAAAGCCAATATAGACCTCATTATTTAATCTACTTCTACAACAAAGTATGTAAATGACTATGATGAATAAAATATTTAGGATTATAATCTACAATAAGAAAATTGATAATAAACATTAGTAATCATTCTAGGTCCCCTAGGGAATGGCGCAATGGTTAAGAGCATACATCTTCATGTGGGAGGTCGTGGGTTCAAATCTCATTGCGTCGGGGGAGGGGGGGTGGGGGTTAAAAGGGAGAGCCACCCCCTATTATGTAAATAAAAAATAAAAAAATAAAAAAAAATCAGGATTATTGTAGATGTGATTTCACTTGTTAGTTTCTTTGGGTTGAACTTGTACTTGAGAGCATAGGCTCGAGTACTTAAGACTTCTATTCCAAAGTAAAGCCTGTCGTTCATCAAAAGTTAGGGTAGTGCCCATGAATTTCAACTTGGGCACTACCAAGTTGAGAGAGTATGTATACTAAAAAAATCAAGACGTGAGAGGTGATGTGTCGCTTTTTTGTTGATTGTTGAGAATGACAAATAGACTTTCATGATATCATGCATATGTCATAAGTTCAAATGATGACGGGATACTATGATTTAGTGGTGGTGATGTCACGATGATGTTAGCTCAATGGGTGAGATGATGATGGTGTCACAATTATAAAACCCGTGAGGCATGATATTACTAGGAGTTATTAAATGAACAAGTCTAGAAGATTGCCCCCGAGTATACCATACCAAAAACATTCACACATACTCGCATAATTAGTATGAGGACTTGGAAGCATGCCTACCTCGTCTACAAAAATGACTATAGACTTAAATAACTCGATATCTTGGTGACCTGAGTGACCTAGAGTTCAAAAAGCTTAATTTAGAACGTAGGGGATGTAAAATTTATGTATAAGTTTATAGTTAAAATTTTTAAAAAGCCAAGAAACAAGCTCGTGTAATGGTCGAGTGAGACAAGCTCACCATGAGCGTACTTGAGCTTGCGAGTTTGGAAGAGTCGACTCGCCCGAGGCAGCAAGCCGAATCAGCCTCGGAGGGTGTCGTCCGTGCTTAGGATGGTGGCGCATGACAGTTTGTACGAGGCTATGTATTTTAGGAATAACAAAGAATTTGTCCACTGTGAGTTTAAACAAAATAACTAATGACAATTAATTAATTAAATACTATTTAAAAAGAGCAATAAATACAAATAAATAAAATTCCCAAAATATAATTAGTCTCCAAAACAGGAAGTGGTAGTGATATAGTCAACCGGCTATCTATCTCTAACCGTGTTGCCCAAGCAACCCTCCCCTATTTTCAAGTTCCCATTTTACCCCTCCCAATAAAATTAGGAAATAAAAATAAAATACAAATTGCCAAATCGTCGGATTGGGAGCAGATTGTTCGCGTCTGCGTCGAAGTCGGTTTCAGAGTTCGTAGAATTCTAGGGTTTCCAAAAATTCCTATATAAACCCCAATTCTGGCTTCACTCCTCCATCCACATTGTGCTCTCATGCCGTCTACTCACGAAAACATCTTCTCTCTTCTACTCGACGGCGTCGACGATGACGTCACAGACCTGGCTGAAGACGCCGGCAAACCCTTCTCTTCCAATACC
>JAYMTA010002568.1:0-16219 GCA_036897625.1 Pelargonium cotyledonis | reverse complement strand
TCGGAGGCAGAGGAGTTGACGCCAGTCGATGATGTGGCAGTCTTTTGTGGGGTTGTTGAGGGATAGGAGGATGACATGGGTCCGTCGAGTCCTACCGTTGGGGGATGCAGTGCGATAAGAGAAGGTGATACACCACGTTCAGGTGGCGGGGATACAATGGGTGTAGGTATTGATCACGGGGCCGAGTTGCCTTCTTCTCTAGGTCCTGCCAGCAGTTTTGATGATGACCAAGTTTCATTGAGCTCTACTTTAGAGAAGAGAAAAACTGAAGCCTCTTCACGTTCTTAGGAAGAAAAAGCTAAGGTTCTTAGAGCGGTTGACTGTGTTGTGTTGACTCCAGTCCATTCTGATGCTGATGAGTTTGAAAGATGCGAAAAGGGTGAGGGGAATGTTGATTTGGGTCCGACCGGTGAGGCGTATATGAAGGCTTTGCTTGATTCCTCGATCGAGGGTGAAGTGGCCGGGAGAATAGTGAGAGAGAGATCAAGGTTGGGCACTGTTGATGTCATGCCAGAGTTCCCAAACAAGGGGGTCCGAGGTGAGGAAATTAATGAAGAAAGAGTACTACCCGATAGGGGTCAGGATGCGGTTGTGAGGGAGGTGGAGATGGTGGCTCCAGACGAGGGGGTTCGGAGTGAGGCTGAGAGAAGTTTCCTACATGAAGAGGTCTAGAACTGGGTGGTTACTGAAGGCGCAACCCGAGGAGGGCATGAGAAAGAGGTTGTCGGGGACCGAGGGTTCTCTGCTATAGATTCTTCCTTTGGCCGCATTGATGTTCTGACCACGGCCAAGTCGCCTGCTGATTTTCCACAGATGCTGGTCTGTGAAGAGAGCTTAGTCCGAGTGAGAGCAGCTTTGGAGTCTGGGGGTGTCGAGAGGTCGTCCCAATCCATCGAGAAGCCGTGGGTTCATCTGGTTGAGGCAAGTCTTTTTTTCATGACTTTTCGTACCCAGTTTTTTCATTTTTCTTATCCAGCTTCTTCATTCTTCTTGTGTTCTTTGTAGATTTCTGATGTGGCTAATAGCTTGTTTAAGGTCATAACTGCATTCGTTGAGGGGCTGCACGCTAGTGAGTTCTTGAGGAGTGAACAGGTCACCGTGAGTACTCGCCGCTTCCATGAGATGGTCCACAAGTTTGAGATCGACAAGATCATGGCAATGGAGGAGGCGGGGGAGAGCGATTCTACGGCCCCAAATCGAATCATGTCTCTTAAGGCTGAGTGGGAGCACCTCACTAATGTGGTAGCAGGCTTGTCTGATGACATGGCCGTTGTTGTTGAGTCTGCGACGAGTACTACGGAAGAGCTTCGCAAGAGAGAAGAGTCTGTGAAGCTTTGAGAGTTGGATCTTCTTCGGAAGGAGGAGGAGTTCCTTAGGAGGAAGAAGATTCTCCAGCAGAAGGAGGAGGCCCTTCACGAGAGAGGCGGTGCTTCAGGAGTCGGGTTCTTCCAAGAAGGTAGAAGCAATCACTCATAGAGAGGAGGTTCTTTGTTAGAGGGCGGAGGCTCTTCGCAGAGGGGAGGACAAGCTCTAGGAGAGGAAGACTCTTCTTATCCTGCATCTTCGTCTTCTTTTCTAGCATCTTTACATACACCTTTTCCTTTTTATGGTCAGGCGAAGGATTTTTCTAAGCCTCGAGAATGTAGGGCATCTTCGACTTCCAAGGCAGTGAGGTCTCCAATTCCTAAATCATGGCAGGTGGCTCATGCTTCCCCATAACTGATAGAGTTTCTACTGGCTAAGCGAAACCTGGGGCGAGCTGAGGGGAGGAACAGTGTCTTTCTTATTGCTACTGGGGATGACATTGGCTTGGAGAAACTTCACGAGTGGTTCCTAGAATCTTCTTCACCTCCGAATCTGAGGAGGTTTCATCTTTGATTTCCTTTCAGTTTGGAGGAGATTATCATGTCTCGGTAGTATGATCTTTGAAAGCCTGACGACGAGTCATAGGAGCCTCCCAGTGTCGATACATCATGTTCATTTGAAGGGCTCTTTAGGAGTTGTGTCCTTAATTCCCCCAGTAATGGATGAGGTCGAGCGCACTGAGTCTTCCCATGAGTTTGACTCTGGTTGGCTGGAGAGATATGATTTACTGATCGGTCCCGCTGCTGAGGGTAGCTACAAGTATGAAGTGTCTGGGCCCCGAATTCCCATAGTGGTTCCGCCAAGAGACATCTTGCTCCTCAATCCGTTGTCCGAGATTACCCTAGTAGAGGAGGATTTGGCATTTCAAGACTTATCCTCATAGTTCTCATAAGGGAACGTGTATTTAAGGTGACCTCTGTCTTTGCTCCCAAGGCTGATCTTCACAATCCGCAAGAGTTTCTAAGAGGGAGGCAATTTGTGCATGCCACAAGAAGCAGTGCAACACCATCTGAAATCTCTTTCTTCACTCGAGACTGCCTTTTCTTTCTTGAGCTCTTTGACACGTCACCTTCAGCAATGTGACCACCCACTCCTTTAAGCTTTTCTGAGTATCTCTAACTCTCTGTAGCGTCGTATCTCCTTTGTATATTTGTAAACTTGTATCTTCTTTCTTCAAGGAATAAACGAACATATATTTTTTGACTTCTGATATTCTTTATTGTTCTTCACTGGCTATTTCTCCTCGTCTTGTGCAGCTCTGTACTCTGTCTTCTTGTAGATACCCTTTATCACAAAGAGGTTGGTCTTGACTTAGATCTTTGTTGTGGATGGGAGCATTAACTTGCCTCAGGCCCCTTCGTCTGATGGGCTTCCAGTATTGGAGGTCTTTTCCTAGAGTGTGTCGTCGAAGGGCCCCTTCATTAGGTGGTTTTACCCAAAAGAAATCACTTGCCTCTGTGGTCTTCCCTTCCAATCATCATCATGTTTCCAAGATGGCATCAGTGATACCATGGGTCCCACTCACGGGTGATTGGAGTCTTGCTCTCGGCTGTGTCGTCATGGGATGTCACTCGCGGGTGACCTTGCCATAAAAGACCATGAGCCTCTAGGAGATTTCCCTCCAAACTTCATCCTATCTCTAAGATGGTTCTGTGATGCCATCCCACTCGCGGGTGGTCTCGCTTGACAAATCACAAGTATTCGGGCCTTGCTTCCAAATGTGTCGTTATGGGGTGCCACTCGCGGGTGACCCTGTCATAAAAGACCACGAGCCTCTTAGAGATTTTCCTTCAATCTTCATCCTGTCTCCAAGATGGTTCAGTGATGCCACGGGTCCCACTAGCGGGTGGTCTCGCTTGGCAGAGCACAAGTATTGGGGCCTTACTCCCGGTTGTGTCGTGATGGGGTGCCACTCGCGGGTGACCCTGCTATAAGCGATCGCGAGCCTTTAGAAGATTTTCCTCCAATCTTCATCTGGTCTCCAAGATGGTTCGGTGATACCACGGGCTCCACTCGTGGGTGGCCTCGCTTGGTAGAGCACTATTCCTAGAGACTTTTATTCAAAATGTGTCATCGAGGGGGGCCCTTCATCAGGCAGTCTCGCCCATGTGAATCACTTGCCTCTGAAGTGTTACCTTCCAGTTCCATTCCGTTTGATCTTGTTCCTCGACCAGGGAACGGGGTCGTGTTGCCACGGGTCCCGCTGGTGGGTGGCCTCGCTTTGTAGAGAACTATTCCTAGAGTCCTTTCCTCAGGGTGCGTCGTTAAGGGGTCACCTCATCAGGTGACTTTGCCTATCCGAACACTAGCCCCTGAGGCCTTTCCATCCAGTTTTGGTTTCTTCTAGTCTTGTTCCTCGACCAAGGATGGCCGGTGAGTATGGTGAGGATGGTGAAGACGGACATGGAGCTGGTGTTCATCAACAAATCTGTTTTTGTTTGTTTTTTTTTAAATTTTAAAGTTAAGGGTCTGTTTGGTGATGTTTATTTTTTTAATGAGAAGGGTATTTTGGTCATTTTATCACCTTGGATAGAGTTTTGGATGGAAAGAGGGACAGAAAGTTTTGTGACATACTTTAGGGTAGGCAAAAGTAACAAACCATACTTTAGGGTAGGTATGTGCAAAAGGTGCATACTTCAGGGTAGGTATGTGTAATTTTCCCTAATCCTTATGCAAGGCCTGTTACTCAAAATTACCAATATACACATCATCATATGTGCTTGGTTTTAGCATGCCACATACACATACACATCACTTTCCATGTCACCACCTTATCCTTCAAATAACAAAATGCAACATTTCTGTCTTCTCTTCTATTTTGTTGACATTCTTACATCTACTCCATGGAATAGGAAGCAGACAGACCAGATTCATCAGTTCTCAGCTCCAAATTTCTATTTTTCAAATTGAACTGAATTTACCAACAAATTATTTTGAGAATTTTACTACCATACCTATCAGTAAGAATTGGGAAGAAATAAAGAAAATCAATGATACCTATCGTAAAACAGCACTTAAAGAGCCTTCATCCACCAAAACGACGCCGGCTCCTCCTTCGTTCTTCTCCGTGTAACAGAAACGACGCCGTCTCCTCCTGCATCTAACCTGCAACAGGTCATTTCAATTGTACAACACAAGTTTGAGAAAAAAATTTCGAATCTGGAAGGAGCTTCGAATGACAACGTGCAGAGGAAAAGGAGAATAAGCGGTGGAGAAGCAATGCGAGGTGTGGGGTTTTCGAAAGGAAGCAGTGTAAGTGTTTTAGTGATAGTGAAAGTGAAAGGAAGCAGTGACAAAGATTCCCACTTTGTGAGACTCTTCTCCCTACTTTCAAGGTATGTTTTTATATTGTAATGGTAGAAACTAGTACATATGGACCCCTTCATAGCTGTTTAAGACAAGAGTAATGTGTTGGTGGGTCATTCATATTTGGTTGGTGTAGGTATTAAATTAGGGTTTCTTTTTTTGGGGATTTAAAAAAAAATTGTCTGATATAGGGGTTGTTTGGTAAATTCGAAACATGTTCACATGTGATGCTGTTGTGTAACTGAAGAATGAAAACATGTTCATTTTTGTTTGAAATTATTTGATTTGTTAGGAAATAGGTACAGACTTATTGTGTAACTGAAGAATTAAAACCTGTATAATGATGTGTTAATTTATGTTGTATGTAGCTGATTGATATGCATAATATTGAATATGTTAGTATTATAAAAAAAAACCAGGTACAATGCCTTCATTATGTTCAAGTAAAGCTGCTGAAGACAGTATAAGTTGGAGTAATGAATGGGAAGACTTCAATGAACATGAAACTGTGGACTTGAAGTTTCATTATGGGGGGGAAATGGTCAAAAAAAATGTACCAAGTATGCTGGTGGACATTTGGCGACAATAAAATTTCAAATTGACCTCATCAACTGGTGGAATCTAATGGGAATGGTGTTGGAGCTTGGATATTCTAATGTGCAGAAACTTCACTACAGGTTACCTACCTCATTCAAGCTGCCATATGGTTGTGTTATGGTCTCGGATGACAGTTCAGTGGTGGAGATGGTCAAGAATTTGAAGCCAGACATGGTGGTTGATATGTATGTTGAGCATAGAGAGTCTTTGCCATGTTATCCAGGAGACAAGAAGCCGACAGTTGCAAGAACGAGCTCTGAAGTTTCATGTCCCCCACCTTACATGAATTTTGTTGATTGCGAGAGTGGGGATGACATAGTTGCTGGAGAAGGAAGAGAGTGGTCATTTGGTTTGTATGGGTTTGATTATGGTGTAAAGGGAAATGATGAGTGTGATGGTCCATTGTTGAAAATTGGGTATGCTTGTGATTCTGATGGTGTGGAAGGAGTGGGTGGTGATGAAGCTCCTGTGATGTGTGATAGGAGGGATAGGATGGAGGGAAAAATGGGGCATGAATATCCATTTGGATTTGAAAATTCAGACAAAACACTTGATTTGGGTGAACAAGATATGGGTGATGGATTAATGGACCAGAGTAATATGGATACGGCTAATGTAGAAGAATCAGAGCATGGTGATGTAGTTAGGAAAGATCAACAAGCAGGTAAGGTTGGTCCAGAAATTGGTGGTATGGGTTTGGGCCATTGTAATGTGGGCCATTGTAATGTGGGCCAATGTAATAGCAATGTTGGTGATTTAGGCCTAGGTGGATATGATAAGAGGCAAGGCTTGAGTGAAATGGGGCAATCACATTTGGGCTAAACACAGCCCAATCCAGATTTGGGCCAAACACTTCCTACTCCAAATGTGGTTGAAACACAAACTCACACAAATGATAGAGAAGAAGAAGTTGAGGATGGTGAGGATGATCATGTGCCTGTTGATGAAATCCCAAATGATAGTGAGGCTGAAGATGACGAACACTTGGCTGCCATGAAGAAACAAGAGCATTTTGAGAAGTTATGTAAAGTGGCAGAAGGTGTTGATGATGGCTTACCTGAAAATGAAAGTGATGATCCAGATGAGGTTGATAAAGGTGTTGGGACAAGTAATTTGTAGCATGAAATTCCAAGAAATGATGTTGAAGTTGGCTGTGATGATCAACAAGAAGAAGAAGCTGAGGATGCAAATTCTGGGAATGAAGCTACGAGGAGACAAGAAGGGTCTGTGTACTATGACTCTGATAAACCAATTTCTGTACATACTGCTAGTGATTCTGAGGTTGATGACACTGCTCAACGTAGACCACCAGCTGCAAATATGGAGTTTGAATTAGGAGAAAGAGAGTGACTTTTATTGTGTTTTAGGAGTTCCATACTAGGTTTGCATTTTGTGAGGCCATCATCAAATATAGTGTTCATCGGAGAGTTGTATTGGTTTATTACAAAAATGATAAGAGGATGATTCATGTCAAGTATGGAGATGGTGACTGCAAGTGGACCATTTATTGTTTTTGGGAGACCAGTTGTGTGAGGTATCTAGTGAAGACTTTTTATAGCAAACACACATGCAAAAATATCAAGATGAATAAGAGATTCACATCAAAAATGCTTGTTGAAAACCATAAATTCATAATCACAGCATGTCCAAGTATAAAAGTCATTGCACTGATGAAGTTAACTTATGATCAAATAACGATTAGAGTGAGTATCCATCAGTGTAGGAAAGCAAAAAAAATTGTGTTCAAGGACATTTTAGATGCTCACATTGCTGAATTTAAAGATGTATGGAGATATGTAGCTGAATTGCAAGTATCTAACCCTGGTTCCACTATTGAAATTGTTAGTGATTATCCCACTCCAGATTCTGAACCTCATTTCAAACGAATCTATGTGTGTTTCAATGCTATGAAGAAGGGGATGTTGAGTGGATGTAGGAAGTTCTTTGGGTTGGATGGTTGTTTCTTAAAGGGTGTACTAAAAGGTTAATTGCTCACTACAATAGGACGAGATGGGAACAATCAGATGTTCCCCATTGCTTGGGTAATAGTTGAAAATGAGAACACTGATAGTTGGGCATGGTTTTTAAAGCTGCTTAGTAAAGACCTAAACCTGGCAAGAGGGGATGGATGGACTGTGATATCAGATCAGCAAAAAGTAAGCAATGACTTTACCTTGGTGATCACTTCATGAATTGTTTACATTACTTGTGCAAGTATCATAAGCTTGTTTAACTAACAATACCTAGTGTATTTACTAATAGATTCTGATTTATTGTTTGACTACAGGGACTTGTAAATGCCATGGAAACTATATTACCTGTAGCTGGACAGCGTATGTGTGTAGGGCACTTGTATGCAAACTGGAGGAAGACATGGCGAGGAACAGATTTGAGGTTATTGTATTGGGCAGCAGCAAAGAGTCCCAATGCATGCCAAATGTAGGAAAGCTTGAGTGATATGGTTGAAATATCACCGGATGCCTTCGTTCAAATGAAGGAGAAACTACACCCTAAGTTTTGGTGTAGAGCTTTCTTCCCGGAGCACCCTAAGTGTGATTGGTTGACAATAACATTAGCGAGACTTTCAATGCTGCCCTAGTTGAAGCTCGTACAAAGTCAATCATCAGCATATTGGAGGATATAAGGGTGTACGTGATGAAAAGACTAGTGGAAAAAAGAGATGAAGTTAGGAAGTGGAAAAAAGAATATGCTCTGAGGATTGATAAGCAACTACAAATGAATATAGATAAGAGTGATGATGGGACATAGAGTACAATGGAGAAGATGGTTATGAGGTGCAGAAGCGAGATTACAAATTTGTTGTGTTCTTAAGGAAGCAAAGTTGCACATGCCGTGCATGGATGTTGAAAGGCTACCCTTGTGTGCTTGCTTGTGCTGTGATTGAGCATGAGAAGAAAGATTACAATCAATATGTCCATGAATATTTCAAGAAACTGATGTACAAGAACACATATGCTCATATGTTGCAACCGGTTCGGGGAATTCAGGACTGGCCAGATTCTATGTTAAGGCCATTGGTACCCCCGGAGGATCGTAGAATGCCAGGAAGACCAAAACTTGGTAAGCGTAGAAAGGAAATGGGAGAGAGAAGAACTGAGGACCCTTACTATCACAAGCTAACAAGGGCTGGAAGGAAGCTAAATTGCACAATATGTCGTAAGCTAGGACATAACAATAGAACCTGTCCAGATAAACCTGCCGAAGAGGTAAACTTATTTTTCCTTGTTGTGAATTTGTTTTTCTGCTTGGAAGTAAGCTTTATGCATAACAACATATATGTTTGCACCCACAGGGAACAGGTGCTCAGCACCAATCTACAGTGGATGTTGGTGTGTCTCAACCACAGACCCAACCTACACCAACACCTGCAAGTCCACTGAATACTGGAAGTATTCCTCCATCTAAACAAACAAGAGGCACAAACAACATAAGAAAAAGAAGCTTGAGAAATAGTGCTCCAGAAGGATTCAGTTTGTATCAGGACCCAACCAATGGAACAAGTATAATAAATATGAGTATCATTCTCACTATCCCTGTCCATTGTACATCTGCATGTTTATTCGTATTTGGTTAAACTTGTACATTTCATTTTGTAATTGCAGCCAGGAAGAGCTTCACAGTAGGTGCTAGAAATGAAGAAAATGAAAGTCAGAAGTAAAGGAATAGTTATACAAGAACCACAGGTTGAGGCTCATAGAAAGAAACAGAAGGAAGACAAGGGCCACAAGTCAAGAAAAGGCAAGAGGAAGTTTGGAGGCCTTAGCAAAGTAGGGATTTGTAATGAAGATCTATAGGCATTTTGTGTTCATTATAACTATCTGGGATATGTGTTTGGTTGCTGAATTTTGTGTGCATCTGCACTTATTTTGTTGTAAGGAAAGCCCTCTATAAGAGAAGAGTAGTGTGTAGTGTTTTACTGACACTAGTATGTTTTGGTTTCATGTGTAAGTGAGAAGTGGGAAGACTATGTTAGACTAACTTATGTTTACTTATGAAAAGTGGATGCTTATTGAATGGCTTATATGCTTCTAGGTTCATTTATAGTGTTCATGGGTGAACAATGTATATGCAAACAGGTTTTGGGGTTTTCTGTTCTGAATATTGATTACCAGGATAAACACAGGTTACATAATTTCAATTTGGAATAGGAAGAAGGGGGATGCCGTTTGCGGCCCAAATTACAACCTAAAATGCTATTCGCAAAATAGTAGATCAAGGTATGCATCGAGCTATTGTCTTGGTAAAAGGTGTTGGTCGTGGAAGGGATGCAGCATTACGAGCTATTTTTAGAAGTGGTGTTCGATTACATTTTTTACGAGACCGAACTAAAATTGGGCTGTTTCCATCATATTCCTCATCAGTCCAAGCTGCAATGGCATGTTCTTGGTTCATTGAAGCAATCACTTCTCTCAATGCTTTAACTTCACTGCGCAACTCCAACAGCAAATCTGCATATCTTCTATGAAGCTTTCGATCGAGTATCTCCCATATCCAAAATCCACACTTCTGGGTTCATGGCTTTCACGTTCACAAAATAAGCTCCTTCTCATAACACCAGCCCTAATCGAAGACCTTCTCCACTAGAGCTCCAATTTTCCCACTGCACATACAAACTACAGAGCCCCAATCGAAGCCCTAAGCGAATCATATAGACGAAGGAGGAGACGACGTCGTTTTGGTGGATGAAGGGTCTTTAAGTGCTATCTAACGTGGCAGAAGTGGCACGCGCTCATTCCTCCGCACATTCGACATGGCATCTGATGTGGAAAATGAAAAAATAAAAAATATGCCACATAATCACAGTTAACGGTTCTGTTAGATGGGAGTAAATTTTGGATTCCCGTGACCAATTAATCATTAGTACGGGGATTACTGGAGTCAATAATATAGTCGGGGGACCCCCACGGTGACTTTCTAATAGTATGGGCACTACCAGGGTATTTTATCCAAAAATTTATAATCATCAACAACAGAAACCTCAAAAATTTGAAATAAAACATAGTAGTCTAAACCACTATACAAAAAGAAGGAAAAGTTCAAATACATGATTGAAACACACTAAACCATCATTTGATTGTGTGGAACCAATAAAGGACTTCAATGATTGTTATAACAAAACCCTGATAAAATTTAACCCATATTGATAACTATAATTTTAACCCAACCCCATTGTGGGAATTAGAATCAAAACACTGGGCTTTAGCAACAACAGTATGAACAGATGTGTGGTATTGGCTTCTTTGCAGAAGGAATCCAATCTCAAGTATGACACCAATTTGAAAAATTCGTCCCACCCCAAACTGTCAAATCTCTTTGCCCTCTCTAGAAGCCTCACAACAATAGAAGTGGTGGTAACCATTAAATGAGTGCTAATGGAGATCATGGTGGAAGGCAGTTAGTGTACACATATACAAATAGTTATAAGAAAATGCAAGTGATTTTCTTAAAACATAACCGATAATGAAAAATAAGAAAAATTTCTATAAAATTTGACAAAATGACACGTATACAGTTACGGTATAGCTTTATATATAGTAACAGATAAGGAAATTGTAGAAAGAGAAAAGAAGGAAAGTCGAGATTTGTTTGTTAGTGTATTGTCTGTCTGATTATTGAGTGGGGTGTTAATGATTAGTGTATTACTTTTAATTTATTTTTATTTGTTTTAATCTAGTTGTAATGGAACAAGTTTAATGAGCTATTAAAAATTATTGAATTTCAAAATTAGAATTGAGTTTCTTAAAGGTCCAAATTTTAGAATTTTGAGGTGTCAAATCAACATATATATGTGTTAAACTTGGTGAGGCGACACTAGAAGCTGCCACATCACCAAGTTTAACAATTTAGAGACCTCTCCTTATTTCAAGGCATATAATCCTTTCAAATTCCATCAGTTACACATGAAAATCTATTAACTAATACTCCTTCCGTCCCAAAATGAGTGTTTTGTTTTCATTTTTTTGCAAAAATTAAGAATTACTACAAGATAATTTAGTGTGTTTCCAATATAACCTTCACTTTCCTCATGTGCACCCCATGTGCACCCATGTGCAGATTTGCTTATGTGCATAAATGATAAAGGTAATATGGGAAGAACACTAATATAATAACATAAAAATAGAAACAAGACACTTATTTTGAGACGGATGGAGTAATAATAGTTAATACTATTAACTATAACAATAGCTATTATATATATATATATATAATAGGTAAAGGCTTTATATCTAATAATATAGGAAGTCGAAATGAAAAGACTTTTCTTTATACTTGCCTTTTTATGTTTGTGCATTTCATAACACGCCATATAGGAGGTTGCTCAGTCATGAAGAAACGGGATTATGTAGGATTCCTAGGTAGAACACGGTTTGGAGTTGGTGATGAAAGAGAGTAGAGTGGAGGGGGTAATCAAGGTGGGCTTGTCAGTTCATGTTCATGTTGTAAATTTCTATTTGGCTACCGTACTTTCATCCATGGTGGTGAGATGTTCTAAGAAATTGATCTTTCAATGATCTAATCGAAGCTCCGTAAGTGATTTTCTTCATCTTGATGTTTCCCTTTGTAAGTAGTTAAATTTTATGACTTTTATGGGTAAAGGGTGTTCTCCTTGTATTTTATGAAACATAAATATGATTTTGAAATTGGTGTGTATGTGTTTTGGCTAGTTTTTTTTTTTTTTGCTTATTGAAAATCTGTATCACTAGCATTGTTTAAGGAAGTGATTCTTAATTTAACTACAAATTGAGTTATTTATTTATTTGTAATTAGTTAGATATATAAAATCTTATTAGGAAACTATTAAAAATAATTGTAGGGTCAACTCTTAAAAAATAGCCATAAAAGACAGGATGAATCATTGATCGCTTGATTGGTGTTAAGCTAATCTTTGAGAATAATTATTGATTGATATGTTTAAATATTTTCGGAAGACTTTATTATAATTCCTAAATACAAGAAATCAATCCTAAATTCTATCATTTTCAAGTCTATAGAAAATTGATAAATATTAAAAAAAAAATACGTACTATTGATGTGTGTGAAAAGGTTATGATGGTAATATTGAACCATTTGTATAACTATTAGTACATGTTCACAAATATTTATAGTTTTTTTTTTCTTTTCTAAATTAAAGGAGTATTTATAGTTAGTTGGACTAATATTTTATTATATAAGATAAAAATAAACAGTTTTTTTCGAATGATAAAAATAAACAATTAATTCCCCTTAAAAACAATTAATTTACACATATATGTATATTTGTGCTATTGAGCACTATTTGTATTTTTTTCTGAAATTGTTGTGCTTTATTAATACATGTGGGATATATTCTATCATATGTGTGTGTGATGAAATTAAATTGAACATTCCTCACATACCTAATTGTTCAAGATGAGGGTATGAGGAAAAGCGATTAAAATAGCAACAAGATGTGACACCAAATTTGTATTAAATATGTCATATTTACAATTGTATATTTTTCGGTTTAAATTTTGGTATTCACAATTTACAATTAATTAGTAGCTTAATATTATTTTTGGTTTATCTTACTATGGTTGTTCATTTTATTATATTTTGCTTGCAAACAAAAAATATTTATGCTAAAATATCTATTTCTATATTAAATTATTTGAGTTTATGTTGTCGTGCATATAAATAAAAATTCGACATTTTTTCTATAGTTCACTACTACATCATGAAAATAGGATGTAGACTAATTTATTGAGAGATATTTATGGTTGAGTTTGAACCAAGTGTTTGAGTGTACGGTACGTCACAATTTAACAGATGTATCTGTCTCAATAATTTGTAGATTTAATGTTCGTCCATATTTAATTAGAATGTATCTTGACAAGTTTCAATGATTAGTTTTGTTGTTGAGACATCTTACTTTCATTTATACATTACAAAAAGTGTTTACTAACCCGTACTAGTGGATTGTTATTATTTTTATTAATCAAAAGTTGAATACATCAGGTAACCTAACATACTCAACGAACCAGACTTGGACGTACAAATCAAAAGCAACCCTAGCCGTACATCGCTGATTCCCAAACCTAAAGAGACACCACTAGTCTCAAGAACTGCCACAGGCACCAAACCGATCAACACATAACCAAACACCAAAAACCAAATCCAAATTAGCAAATCCAACCCGGACAATCTGAGTCCTAACATGAGACTCAGAAAGGTTAATTCAGAACGAACTCTCCTTACCCTTACAATGAATCTAACCAATAAAACAACAACTAAACCAAACCAAACAAATAAAACTAGAACTAAACTATAACAAACTAATAAAGTATAGAACAAACAAATCAAACCAAAACCTAATCAATGTAAACCATAAACTATCCGCGGAGAGGCACATCCTCCGCCATGATCGCACTTCGCTTTACTGAAAATAAACTCAAACCTACCGCTATCGCCTTCTCGCCGCTACAATCAGAAAAAAAACTGCTCCGAAACTGAACTGATTTCCGTCGCCTACCAACGCATAGAACTGAACCTGTCTCTCAGTGCAGCCTCGCCGTCCGACTGCCTTCCCGTTTCACGTCCAACCGCTGCCGCCTTTCCGATCCAGATCCGCCGCCGACACCCTCAAGAACTAAAGACTAAAACCTAAATACTGAAAACCCTAAAATGCTACTCTTTTGAGAGAGAGCATAAACCCTAAAATGCTACTCTTTTGAGAGAGAGCATACAGACCACTTTCTCAAAAAAATAATTGAGCTAATTGTTTAGACTAGTGGATTATTATTTATTGTAAATATGTAATTATAATATTTTTAATCACCATTAATCTGTGATTACTCTTGAAAGTAAACAACATAACTCTAGAATTGCTCCATTTGACTATGGATTCATACTTTTTTCTTTTTAGAGTAATTACACGAACCTTCCATGTGGTTTTGGTTTACAAATAGATGACTATCCAATTTAAAAATCCACAACACATAACTACCTTAATGAATTTGTCCACACCAATTAATTACCTTAAACTTTAAAATCTCATTTTCTAAAAAGACTATTATACCCCCATTTAATCTTTTTTTATAGCGAAAAATGAGTATCACTCCAGTAACATAAATAATCTTTGAGTACAATATCACATAACTCAACTACACTGAGCATACCAATCCACTCTTCTACTCCATCAGTACCCAAAGATGATCTAATTATTAAGTGATGTGAAAGTAAATTGGACAACCTCGAAGCTATGAACCAAGGACAAAATGTCTTAGTACACGAGACCTAAGGCACTAGTAAAACCCTCCCCTCCAGTCTCAATAGTCTCTATGACCGTCTTTGCATCAGGACCAAGAATGACATGTCACCATCCTTTAGCCGTTGCCCATTCCAACGCCACCTAGATTGTGCGAGCCTCCGCCAACTCTACATCTCCACACCAATCCCACCCTACCCAGCCCACCCTCCCAACACCACTCCCATTCTCGTCCACGCAACCCAACCTTTGTCGGACCTTTCTTGACGCTTAAATAACACCCCATACGTATTAATCTTGATCTCGAAGGGGACCAACGGTCAACATATGTTACCTAGCTAGGTCGGCCTTGCTCTTTACCACGGGCCGATAGCCATGCCGCTCTCGTTGACATGGATCATAATATACACCTCCTCCTCCAATAACCATTTGTCACACCACACTCATTCATTCCTCCATTTTCAAATTCTCCATCACAAATAAAAAGCTTTACTAGTGAGCTTGGGTTCCTTCCTATCCACTAACCTTTGAATCCACTCCTTAATCAACCTAGACGCTTCAACCAAGGCATGTAGGCCCACCTTTCTCCAAACATGTTTAGCAAACGGACAATGAAGCAGAGCATGGTTTATAGTCTTCGGCCCCTCCTACATCTTGGGCAATCTACAGGCACCACCACCCACCTTTTCACCAGGCAATCTCGAACCAACAAGCTTCCTGACACCGCCTTCTATAAGAAATGCTTGACCTTACCTTGAACTTGAGCGCCCCATATATTATCCCAAGTAAAACTATCCTCCCCATATAAGTTAAGCCTGTCACGAATCACTCGATACTTTCTACGGATGTAGCTCCCTTTTCTGTCCTGAACCCAATACCAAATATCATCATTTATGGATCGGCTCAGCTGGACCTTGAAGGTTTCCTTGCAAGAATCCTTATCAAAAATTTGTCGCACCAGCACCTTGTTCCATGACCTCCTCCCTACCTCTATAAGATCTAAAACCCTCATGCTCGAACTGACCACCCTCGCCATTCTCAGTTTCACCTTTGGGATATACCCCAGGTAAGAAGAAACATAGGGATCTTAAAGTGCCCTAACATCGAAGCCTGCCCCTGATATGCTCGTTTTGACTTTTTGGTCAACGTGATCACACCTTAGCTAATTGACTTTGTTTCTGCTGCGCTTGTTGTTGTTGTTGTTGTTGTTGTTGTTAGTTGTGCTTCTTCTTTTCCAATTCAAGGTCTTCTATCCTACATTTCAAGTGTCCAATTTCCTTAACTTAGGTTGTTTGCCTTGAGTCTTGGAACATGTCACCTGCGTAAGAAAAACACACCAAATGAACGAAGCACCTGGAGTTGTGTTACCAGGACTCCACCTTAGGCGTGAGAGTAAGTTATTGTTTGGTGAACATTAAGCTTTTCTAGAGAGAGAAGCTCTCAAATTCATAGAAATGAAATTGTGAGAGAATGGAACCCTCTTTCCCTTTGGAAGAGGGGGTATTTATAGGGAAACCTTATCACCACCTTGCGCCACTTGTTGCGACGTGATTGGTCGGTGAAGAATTGAAGCCCATCTTAGCCCATTTGTCTCTTAGAAGCCCAAATGGCTCACTTGACTTCATGCTATTCTTTAGCCCTTTTAGGATTTTGGGCTTCTTGGTCTTGAACATGTTGCTTATGTGTATAGACTTGGTCTTGACTTGC
>JAYMTA010002567.1:0-16221 GCA_036897625.1 Pelargonium cotyledonis | reverse complement strand
TTGTGGCTAAATCTCCAAATTCTTTTCTCTATTGGGCTAAAAGCCCAAAAAACCCCAAACAGCTTTTATGACAGGAACACAGATTTTCTAAAGTTTTCTCATGTCCTTTTCAGAAAGCTCAACTACTCTTATGTTCAAAAGCTACACATAGCAATATTTAACAAAGAAAATGAGACACTCTACACATATAAGAATAGAAAAAAAGCACAACACTTAAGAGGCTTTTTAGATGGCTATGTAGCTGCAAATTTGGAAGGAAAAGGCTTGTACTGGGTGGTGTTGGCAGTTGAGGTTTCAACTAACAATAAAACAAAAGTATGAATACTAGTGCACCACCTTTCATCTGCCTACTTCCTAACTTCTCATCATCATCAATTAACACTTCCATTTTCTTGTCTCGCTCTTCCCATATAAACCTTCCACTTCCTAATTACTTGGCTCCAAATTCCATTGCAGCTACTTAGCTATACCATCCATGGCCAAGAACTTCAAGAGGGTTTTTACCCTTCTGCTGAGGGTTGTAGCCTTCTGTTCAACCCTTGCAGCTACCATTGTAATGGCTACGAACCACGAGCGCGTTAACTTTTTCGGGGTCACAGCACTTGAAGCAAAGTATAGCAACACACCAGCTTTCAAGTAAGAAATTACAAATAATTAGCCTTCTATGATCATATTGTGACATTCATATATGTAGTGATGACTTTATGAGCTGTTGTGTATAGGTACTTTGTGATTGCTAATGCTATTGTGAGTGTCTATGGATTTCTTGTCCTGTTTCTTCCTCAGAAGAGCATGCTATGGCAATTAGTGGTGGCATTGGATGTGGTATGTTTAATATTATGCAGATCACATGATATTAACTTAGTTTTCTGAGACAATTTTGATATGAACTTTGTGTCTTGATTAGGTTTTCAGCATGTTGCTCATGTCGAGTGTCTCAGCTGGATTGGCAATAGCTTATGTGGGGAAGAAAGGGAACTCTGCAGCAGGTTGGTTACCAATATGCGGTCAAGTTCACAAGTACTGTAACCAAGCTACTGGAGCTCTGGCTGCTGGTTTTCTTGGAGTTCTTATGTATACGATCCTTGTGCTCTATGCAGTCCACACCGTCCTCAATCCTCTTCTTATGCAGAAAAATTAGATGGGTGGAGATTTTCTTGTTTTGTGTTTTTATTATAGTCAATACAGAATGTGTTCTAGAGACCATGTTGTGTATATAAAGATATGTGTGGATTGTATGCTATGTTACCTATTTGAATATATCTTGTACCAGCAATGATAAGATGAGAGGTGAAGTGAAAAAAGATTATGGGAAACTAATGATCTGCCATGCAAGAAACCCTTCATTTCGACCGGTTTCTGAAACTGTCTCTCCAACTGCTCTCTGTGCTATGAACCCTAAAATTACATATTATGAGACCATAATGTTTAAAACTTCTACTACAAACCTGACATGAAGTTCTTATAGCATTTGACCAAAACTATGCTTAAAAGAAGTAGCTTAAATCTTCTCCAATTTTGCGGCCAAAACATTTTTCAAATGAACCATATTGAACAGGCTTATCTTCGTTAGCAATTACCATCTCTTATCAGTTAAGTATTTGATGTCTTCAAACATTATTAACAAACAGTAATACCAAACCTCTTTCAAAGATGTATCGGTGCAACATAACATATTTTAACATAACAAAGTTATGTAGATTAAAAATGCAACGAAGCTCCAGCAGCTAGTTATTACTAGTAAACAACCAGCAATACAGACAGCAACATCCCAACCATTACTAGACACACTACGAGCATTGTATATTGAAAAAAAAAAAAAAAGTAACCAGAAACAAAGCACTAGGGCTGAGGTCACAGATATACAATAACCTCTGTGCCTCCGAAACCGTATATATACCAAGACTTTATTTAATGCAAGTAAAACGTAGAATAGGCCAGACATTAGAACATAGGATAACTGGTTGCTTTACCCTGCCCATCCCCCCCTCTGTGGACCCCCAGAAGAAGAATTAACATTCAACCTGTCCAGTACAGCATTAAAATCAACCTGCTGCCCACTCTCTTCCATTCTCTGAATCACATTCACAACATGATCACCCCTGAATCCCATGCTCACCAATTTGTCAATCAATTCATTATAGGGATGACTCCGAACAAATTGTGGATGACTTGGATTACGGACCATAGTGCCTGAGTTCGAATGTGAGCTCTGAAGTGATACACTTGATGGAGGATATCCACCTGGTTGGTAATGAGGCTGATTCGATGGGTGGTGGGTTCTTCCCCCTTCGCTATCATACATCATGTATGCATTGCCAGGAGGAAGTGCTGGATGAGGCCCAGCAGCTGCATATCCATCACCTTGTTCGCCTCCAAATGTACCCTTCAGTTGCTGAGATGGAGACTGCTGTGGTTGCTGAACTGTTGTTCTACCAGTACCACCATACCCATAAGACACAGCATCAGGGCGGCTAGATCCTGATTGAGGAATTCCTGAGAAAGGCATTTGCATTGGCATGCTGTTGGGAAGTGTTTCAGGAGGG
Source organism: Pelargonium cotyledonis (assembly GCA_036897625.1). NCBI lineage: Eukaryota > Viridiplantae > Streptophyta > Magnoliopsida > Geraniales > Geraniaceae > Pelargonium > Pelargonium cotyledonis. The sequence goes on along the minus strand of JAYMTA010002567.1, from coordinate 13,675 downwards.
GTTGGGTTTGTTGGTTGACTTGGTTGGTAATGAGGGTATGTTGGTGGAGGCCTGATCTGGGATTGCAGAGATGGCTGTTGCGGAGGAGGCACCTGCTGCTGCTGCCATTGCTGCTGATACTGGGGGAACGGCTGGCTAGACGGAGTCTGATTTACTTGAGACTGTGTTGGTTGTGGAGCCACCCTAGCTGGATCTTGCAGATGTGAGGTTCTGTACTGATCAGATTGCATATATTGAGTCTGAGGAACTTGCGACTGGAGTAGGGGTGATGAGAATTGAGATGGAGGCAGATAATAGGATTGCTGCTGGTTGACATTCTGAGCTGGGGCTTGAGGAGGTGGTGCCACAGACTGTTGCTGTGGAGCTACCTGATGTGGCAGAGCAAGAGCTAACTGCTGGCTGTGTGACTCAGATGCATTGTCACTTCTTTTCGGATCAGAGTCTGGTGGTGAGGCTCTCTCCTCATTGGACTGAGAATGGCTAGAAGATGAGGAGTCTTTCTGCACCAGCTGAAGCTTGGCTAGTTCTTTTTGAGTCTCGGCAAGTTCTTGCTTGTCTCTAAGTATCTGAACTGATCTGTGTACCTGCAATAGGTATCATAAAGCCAATTACTTTATGAAGTAAGTTTAAATAGAGCATACGTACGCAATAAATTTAAAGGTGAAGTATAAGTGCTACTTTACCTAGTGGTAACAACTATTCACCAATTATCTAACACGTCAAACTATGCATATGATAAGCAAGAGAGTATAACCACAATACCACACACAAAAAAGACGCAACTTTCATTGATGACGACGAAAGAAATCTATGGTTCCATCATTCAAAAGCTAATCTACTACTACTTCCAGCTTTCCACCTGAAATAACAGAATACACCTGAAGCTGGTGGGAGAATTTAAAGTACTTCAATAAAGACAAAATACTAATCTAAATTTCTACAAGAGGGGGAGATAGAAATGATTGTCTGAACAACTATGCTTGGTTAAGTTTGTAAATTCAAGTACAAGGATTTGAAATGGCAACAAGAAAGGACAAATAAACACAGGAAGCTATCAAATTCCAGATCACAAAACTTACTATTTTTCTCATTAAGATAATTTGGAATAAGATAAAATAACACAATATTGTGAATGCTTTAACCTATTCAACCATATGATGATAAAGATACATAACCACTTCACATAAATCTTCTACTACTCTTAGCTCAAAAACATACATTTTTCGACCAAATGCTACCTTAATGGAATGGATGAGTTAGACTTTCAAGAGGAAAGAAGGGTGGTAAGACATCTTCTAGCATCCACGGAATTTTAGTAGTTCCTAACCACTCCAATTATGAACTATAACAAAAATAATAATAACCCTAATGCATTACGATACTCTACCAACACAAGTAACTTACTATTCCACTCTTGCTGTTCAAGACGCTCTTTTCCCTCCCTACAATCTACTACCCTATTCAAATATGTATGAAAAATACATAAAGAATACAAGTTGTCTTGTGAGCTTAATACTATTCCTTGACTATAGTGCCAAAAGGATAGCTTCTAATTTAATACTTGTAGCTATGTTTCATCAGTAGATAGAATCCACATGCCAGAGCGGTATATAACACAATGGCATGTGCAGGTGTGACATAGTAATTCTACCAAAATTAGTGAAAAGGATCTTTCCTACAGAATTTAAAAGATGAAACTCACTTCATGAAGATGTTTCTCAAGAGACTTAAGCTTTGAATCTGCCTCCCCGTGATCACGAGTCAAATCAGATCGCATCTCACCAATTGATTTATCGAGATTGTAACAATATAGCTCCAACTGAGAAAGACGCGAACTGATTCCTTCAAGAAAACGCATGAGGTTGTCTGCATATTTCTTCATGCTTTTTTCAACAGTGGAAATAACATCTTGGTTGAAAGACTCTTCCTGCTGGCCATAGACAGGAGCAGGAAACATTGCTGATCTTGACATTCTACTTTTATGAAAATCCTGTTCAAAACAGAAAACAACAGTTTCTGCTTAGCTAAAAAATACTCCCTCCGTCCCAAAATGAGTATCTTGTTTCCATTTTTTTCAAAAATTAAGAATTACTAGATAACTTAGTTTGTTTTCAATATTACCCTCACTTTTCAACCTACACCCCATGTGCACCCATGTGCAGATTTGCATATGTGCATAAGTGATAAGGGTAATATGAGAAAAATAATAATATAATTACCTAAAAATAGAAACATGACACTCATTTTGGGACAAAAAATTTAGACAAACAAGACACTCATTTTGGGACGGAGGGAGTATGTGATTTATGAATTAAAAAATAACCAGCTATCAACAGAAATATGAAACTAAAGATATTAGAAAGTTGTAACTATTCCAGAATCAATTAAGTTCAACAATCTCAAGGAATGTGGTGAGCTTAGCACATATCAAGAAAGACCAATAAAAAAACAACAGCTCTGGAATAGAGTATTAAGCTTAATGATTTTTAACTTCATCAAATTCAGCTTAAAAAAACATTGGAATTTGGAAGTACAGACATGCAATATGAAACTTATTTGTAAAGGAAACTTGCTAGGTTATCCACACAGAGAAGAATTAAGATCCTCAAATTTTTAACTATCATGATATCTCAGGACATCCCTTTCTATAAGATAGCACAATGCAAATATGATAACAGATTGTAGTTACTACAACAATTAAGTAGATTTTGTTTTCCATAAATTACATGCACACACCATTAACTTATTAACATTTTAAACAAAATCTATCTTCGCACAATTTGTTTATAGTTCAGCAACTAGTTTACTTGACTACTAAGATTCTACAAACTCCCAAAATATGCTGAAATTTATGCAGAGACATTAAGAAAGGAAAATAAATAAGAAAAGGAAAGAATAATCCATCATCAACATTATCCACCAATCTAAGGTAGTCTTAAAGACTGACACTGTAGACCAAACACACTGAGAAACTGTTGAGTAAATAATTACAATGGACCAAGGCATGATAGGCCAAGCGGTTGATACGCATTGGATTTCTTTGAGGTCTCTGGTTCGAGCCTACTTGCCGACGGTATGGAGAGGGATTTATGGGTTTAAGTGAACTAACAACTAACAGGGTGACGCCCCCCCATGGGGTGAGAAACACTGGCCTGCAAAGCGGGCCTTCTGTCACTAGCTTATCAAAATAAAAAATAATAAAAAAAATAATCACAATGGCAAAAATCCACTGTGAACAAGGAATGGGGCTCTTGCTCAGTCCAATATTGTAAAATCATGTCTTTAAACAGAAAAATTACTTTTTCTAACATTCATCTTACAGTTAAATAATTAGTTCTAATACCATAAATAACCATAGCACATTCTAGCACCTTTGAAGAGGCACATAGCACCATCAAATCTATTCCCCTCTCAACTCTCAACTTTATACCCATATAATCCATAACATTACTCCGCCCAAACTTCCTCAAGCCAAACGTGTTTTGCTTGAAAAAAAAAAATTTTGAGCTAGATCCACGATTCCATAGTTCACTCTACCTCTTCAACCACCTCAACAAAGATAACATCTTTAAATATCAGTCCATTGAAAAACAACCCAAAAATCAACCTTTGAGGCTTGGACAGTACCTCTTCACCAAAATTTCCCAAAATATCGAGAAACACCAAAACCCTAGTAACAACTCTCCTCCATTCACATCCAAAATTCACAAAATCGCACATCGACGACCGAGGGCAAAGACACATAAGAGGCTCAAACATAGATTACCTTGCCGATAACAGGATCGGAGTGGGAGGTTCCGTTGGAGGAGTCCTGGTTGCCGTAGTCGCAGAGGATATCATCGGAGGCAAAATCGAATCCCTTGGAAGCAGAGTTGGGGCGACCAGAAGATCCGGAAGCCATGTGGATGGAGAGAATCCGAAGCTTCGAGGATTGGAGAGAAAGATGAGAAGTGATTCACGATTTGTAGAGAGGGAAATTAACTTTGCTTGTCTGCAACTGCAAAAGGATGTTTCGAATTTTATGCAGATGAGGAAATGCTGAGACTTGGAGTCTTCAAAGGGGAGATAATTAAAATAATAAAAATAAAACAAAATAGAAACGTGATTTTTTAATAGAATGTGTCGGATAAGGACTAGACTCACCGACCATCTTATTTTTCTTCTTTAATTATTTTATCACCATATTTTAGGTGGAGCTTGCATTTACATCATCGGGTTACCAAATTTTTATTTTTTAAATTGAGATCAGTCATTGCATCACATGTAAATGAAAATTATTGTTGTTAAAGATCATCATTCTCTCAAAGAGTGTGTTGAGCAGAGATTGAGCGTAAGTAATCTTTCTACTCACGTAATCTACATTGTTAGTTGTCTGTCATAGACCGAGTGAACCGGATCTGCGCGGCGCCCCAAACCTCCCGTTTCTGGAGAGAGCGTTCCTAGAGAAAGAGGCCAACCTTTTCCATGGACGACAAAAAATATAAGCACATATTTGGAAAAATAATGTTATACATGCACAAGTAGTACACTGATCAACATCCGTTTAACAAGTATATATAAGAGCATGCCGCATAATGAAAACCACCCTTAAGGTGCCTAGGGATGACCCATTCTTTCGGGGCATGACATGTCACTACCTTTAAGTACAAATTCAGTCTTTCATTGTGAGATGTTTGCCATATCATGTTGAATTTCAATAGTATTTAACTTCTACTGTGAAGATCTAAAACCTACATGTTGATGCTCACAATTTCGACAGCTATACCAGTGATTTGGAGGACTTTCATCTTATATGTAACTCAATTTTGTCAATTTTTTATATTGTATGACTTTTGATAAGTACATTTATATGCACAAATGGTTCTTTTCATAAGTTGTACCATTTTTTTATTTGTCTTACAATTTTTTTTTGCCGGTTCAAAATATGCACAAATGGTGGTCTTTGATCTCATACTTTTACAGATTTCTAAATTTGACTAATCAAACCCAAGATGAAGAGAGCATCAAGCATTGGTACAAGTTTTGAAGTAGCTTGAGAAGCCAACAACAACAAGCTATGACTGATAAATATGAAGGAAATTACAACTTTTTTTATGTACAAAAAAAAATTATTAAGAGCATAAAATATCAGAAGCATCCATAAATTTGTAGATACTCTTGAGGCCCATACACCACAATCCAACCCAACCCAACCCAAAAGAAAACATTCCGTTGCCGGGACTTGAACCCGGGTCTCTCGGGTGAGAGCCGAGTATCCTAACCAACTAGACTACAACGGAGATGATGCTTAGATCATTTATTTTAATTAATATATTCAATTCAATTAATATCACATTTGTCAAGTTAAATGTTTAGTTCATGTGTGGTACACGCACAAATGGTTCTTTTCATAAGTCCTCCAACTGTGTTTCTTTTTAGCGCAGGATATTAATAATTTAAATTAGACGATAATAAAAATAATATAAATTAGGCGTTTGAATATCAATTTACAGAAATAAATCTGACAAAGAGACCAAATACCTAATTAACTCGTGAGTTATTCGATTCGCAAACCAACATGCAAACAAAAAATTGACACTACCAAATTTGTCAACAATGACTAAAACATACTGAATAAACAAATCGAGGCACTATAATCCCCTTTATTAGTTCGAATAATCAAGTTGAAGTCTATAGAATCATCTCCTAGTATGAGGAGTTAAAACAACTGACAACGATTGCACTTGAAGTTTATGGTAACCACGTGAAGAGCTTTGTAAACTGTCATTTACTATTATTGAATATATAATATGATTTAGTAACAAACTCGAATGTTAATATGAAGAATCCGGTCAAACGATCACTTTTTAATCCACCTTCTTTTTTCTTTGCAACATCTTATTGTCAAACACACATGACACATACACGGCGCCTAAGCAAATTTTAACCACTCTTTAACAAAAAATAAATAAAATTGACATGTTATATTTCAAAATAGTAGAACTAATTTGATTCACTTTGATAATAGAAAAACTATTTTGGTTTTTAATTAAAAAGCATAATAAAAGACCATGTAACTAAATTTTAAAAATGACATGTGATCGGTATATCCAAATGCGTGTACATAACAACTAAAATACTACCAACACTTCATGGGTCAAGTGGTAAGTTGTACCACTTAAGTATCCGTAAGTCTCGAGTTTGAGTCATTATGGGAGTACTTTTGGTATATATTTGTATGGATAAGAGTGGGTTATGAGTTTATTTTGTTTGTAATATTGTAAAACTTAATTAGTTTCGGGCCAAAAATTTTAACAACTAAAATATTGGACTATTCACACGCAACTGATCATAAAAGTAGGATAAAACACTGAGCAACACAAGACAATACTATAGTTGGAAATAAGTACGCGACTGAAAAAAAGATTTGATCAGTTGTTTTGTGTGCGATCTCTCACTTCCCAAATCACCGCCCTATGCCATGACCCATCGCCACCGTTCTCCGCCGCAACGCCACCCGGACGAGGAGGCCTACAACATCCTCCCAGTCCACAACCTCCTCGCCGACCACCCCTCCCTCCGCTTCCCCGAGGTCCGCGCCGCCGCCGCCGCCGCACTTCGCACCGTCTGGGACCTCCCCAAGCCGCCGTACGTTCCATGGCGTCAGCATTACGATCTCCTCGATTGGCTCGCTCTCTTCTTCGGCTTCCAGGCCGACAACGTGCGCAACCAGCGGGAGCACCTGGTCCTCCACCGGACAACATCGACACCCTCGACTCCTCCGTGCTCCGCCGCTTCCGCCGCAAGCTGCTCAAGAACTACACCAATTGGTGCTCCTACGTCGGGAAGAAGTCCAACATTTGGATCCTTGACCGCCGCGGCGCCACCCCCGACCACCGCCGCGAGCTGCTCTACGTCTCCCTCTACCTCCTCATATGGGGCGAGTCTGCTAATCTCCGCTTTGTTCCTGAGTGTATTTGTTACATTTATCACAATATGGCCATGGAATTGAACAAAATTCTAGAGGATTACATTAATGAGAACACGGGTCAGCCCGTAATGCCCTCAGTTTCGGGCGAGAATGCATTTCTGAACTGTGTAGTGAAACCTATATATGAAACCATTAAGGCAGAGGTCGAAAGGAGCAAGAATGGGACTGCTACTCATTCGGTCTGGCGGAATTATGATGACATAAACGAGTTTTTTTGGAGCAGGAGATGCTTCCAGAAGCTCAAATGGCCTATTGATGTTGGTAGTAATTTTTTCGTGGCTACTTCGAGGAGTAAGCATTTGGGGAAGATGGGATTTGTGGAACAGAGGTCGTTTTGGAACTTATTTAGGAGCTTTGATCGGCTTTGGGTGATGCTGATATTGTTTCTTCAGGCTGCTATCATTGTTGCCTGGACGGAGAAGACGTATCCGTGGTTGGCCTTGGAGGATAGGGATGTTCAGGTTCAGGTTTTCACTGTGTTCTTTACATGGAGTGGTTTGAGGTTTTTGCAGTCATTGCTTGATATCGGGACACAGCACAGTTTGATTTCGAGAGAGAATATGTTGCTTGGGCTGAGAATGGTACTGAAGAGTGTTGTTGCATTTGGTTGGCTGGTTGTGTTTGGGGTCTTTTATGGAAGAATATTGTCAGAGAGGAATAAATCCGGGCACTGGAATACTGCTGAATTAAATAGGCGGGTGGTCAATTTTCTTGAGGTAGCACTGGTTTTCGTTCTTCCGGAGATTTTGGCACTGGCTCTTTTCATTGTTCCCTGGGTTAGGAATTTCTTGGAGAAGACGAATTGGAGGATCTTTTACATGCTGTCATGGTGGTTTCAGACTCGTAGTTTTGTGGGTCGTGGTCTAAGAGAAGGTCTTGTAGACAACATAAGGTATACCCTGTTTTGGATTACTGTGCTTGCTACAAAGTTCTGTTTCAGTTTTTTCCTGCAGATCAAGCCCATGGTTGCTCCAACAAAGATACTTTGGAATTTTAAGAACACAGAATATGAATGGCATCAGTTCTTTGGCAGCAGTAATAGATTTGCAGTTTTCTTATTGTGGCTTCCAGTGGTTTTGATTTACCTAATGGATTTGCAGATTTGGTATGCAATCTACTCCTCTTTTGTTGTGGTGGTAGTCGGGTTGTTTGCACACTTGGGTGAGATCAGAAACATCCAGCAGTTCAGGCTGCGGTTTCAGTTCTTTGCGAGTGCCATTCAGTTTAATCTCATGCCAGAGGAGCAGCTGCTTAGTGGAAGGGGGACTCTGACAAGCAAGTTTAAGGATGCCATCCACAGATTAAAGCTAAGGTATGGGCTCGGTCGGCCCTATAGGAATCTGGAGTCTAATCAGGTTGAGGCAAACAAGTTTGCTTTGATATGGAATGAAGTGATCACAGCCTTCAGGGAAGAAGATATCATCTCGGACCATGAAGTGGAGCTATTGGAGTTGCCTTCAAATGCTTGGAATGTCAGAGTTATCCACTGGCCATGTTTTCTACTATGCAATGAGCTTCTCCTTGCACTCAGCCAAGCCAGAGATTTGGTAGATGCACCTGATAAGTGGATTTGGCACAAGATTAGCAAGAATGAGTACAGGCGTTGTGCTGTCATAGAAGCTTATGATTGCATTAAACATTTGTTGTTTCAAATAATCAGGCGTAACACTGAAGAGCATTCCATTGTCACTGTCTTATTTCAAGAAATTGACCACTCTATTGAAATCGAGAAGTTCACTAAAACATTCAAAATGACTGCACTGCCCCAGCTTCACTCCAAGCGGATAGAACTGGTTGAGCAGTTGAACAAGCCTAAGAAAGAATCTAGTCAGGTGGTGAATACACTCCAGGCTCTTTATGAGATTGTGGTTAGAGATTTCTTCAAGGAGAAAAGGAGCATTGAACAGTTGAGGGAGGATGGCTTGGCTCCTCGCTCTCTAGCTTCCTCTGAAGGGCTGCTTTTTGAGAATGCTGTGGATTTACCCAATCCTCATAATGAAATCTTTTATCGGCAGGTCAGACGCTTGCACACGATACTTACTTCTCGGGACTCTATGCAGAATATTCCAATAAATCTTGAAGCAAGACGTCGAATTGCCTTCTTTAGTAATTCCCGCTTATGAACATGCCCCATGCTCCTCAAGTTGAGAAAATGATGGCATTCAGCGTTCTGACCCCCTATTACAATGAAGAAGTAATCTACAGTAAAGAACAACTCAGAACAGAGAATGAAGATGGGATTTCGACCCTCTATTATTTGCAGACTATATATGATGATGAATGGAAAAACTTCATTGAGAGGATGCGACGAGAAGGTATGGTTAAAGATAACGAAATATGGACAAAGAAGCTGAGAGATCTTAGGCTTTGGGCATCATACAGGGGCCAGACACTTGCCCGCACTGTAAGGGGAATGATGTATTATTATCGAGCTCTCAAGATGCTGGTTTTTCTTGATTCTGAATCAGAGGTGGACATCAAGGAGGGATCCCGGGAACTTGGTGCATTGAGACGAGACCATAGTTCGCTTGGTTTTAGCTCAGAAAAGTCTCCTTCTTCAAGTAGTTTAAGTAGAACAAGTAGTTCTGTAGGTCTGTTATTCAAGGGCCACGAGTATGGGACTGCTTTGATGAAATTCACTTTTGTTGTTGCCTGCCAGATTTATGGGGCTCAAAAAGCTAAAAAGGATCCTCGCGCTGAGGAAATTTTGTACTTAATGAAAAATAATGAAGCCCTTAGAGTTGCCTATGTTGATGAGGTACCTGCTGGGAGGGATGAAAAGGAGTATTATTCTGTTCTTGTGAAGTATGATCAACAGTTGAAGAGGGAAGTAGAGATCTACCGAGTCAAGTTGCCTGGTCCAGTAAATCTTGGAGAAGGTAAACCAGAGAATCAGAATCATGCCCTCATCTTTACTCGTGGCGATGCTGTCCAGACCATTGATATGAACCAAGATAACTATTTTGAGGAGGCCCTCAAAATGAGGAATCTGCTAGAAGAATACAGAGTATACTATGGCATCCGCAAGCCTACTATATTGGGAGTTAGAGAACACATTTTCACTGGTTCTGTCTCATCACTAGCTTGGTTTATGTCAGCTCAAGAAACAAGTTTTGTCACCTTAGGGCAACGTGTTTTAGCCAACCCTTCGAAGGTTAGAATGCACTATGGTCACCCAGATGTGTTTGATAGGTTCTGGTTCTTGACTCGGGGTGGGATTAGCAAGGCTTCCAGAGTAATTAACATAAGTGAGGACATATTTGCTGGCTTTAATTGTACATTGCGTGGGGGCAATGTTACTCACCATGAGTATATCCAAGTTGGCAAGGGAAGAGATGTTGGGATGAACCAAGTATCTATGTTCGAAGCTAAGGTTGCTAGTGGAAATGGGGAGCAGGTTCTTAGCCGAGATGTCTATAGGCTGGGTCATAGACTGGACTTCTTCCGGATGCTGTCATTTTTTTACACTACTGTGGGGTTTTTCTTCAACACGATGATGGTGGTTCTGACTGTATATGCATTTTTGTGGGGTCGACTTTATCTTGCTCTTAGTGGGGTTGAGGGTTCTGTTTTGGCAGATAACAGTGACAACAACAAGGCGCTCTCCACAATCTTAAACCAGCAGTTAATCATCCAACTTGGCCTGTTCACTGCCCTTCCGATGATAGTGGAGAATACCCTCGAACATGTGTTCCTTGCAGCCATATGGGATTTCTTGACCATGCAGCTTCAACTATCATCTGTTTTCTATACATTTTCCATGGGAACTCGTACTCACTATTTTGGTCGGACCATACTTCATGGTGGTGCCAAGTATCGTGCAACTGGGCGAGGTTTTGTGGTGCAACATAAGAGTTTTGCTGAGATCTATAGACTTTTTGCTCGTAGCCATTTTGTAAAGGCAATTGAGATTGGTCTGATACTTATAGTTTATGCTTCACACAGCCCTGTAGCCACTGATTCGTTTGTTTACTAAGCAATGACCATTTCCAGTTGGTTCCTGGTTGTGTCATGGATAATGGCCCCTTCGTGTTCAATCCTTCTGAGTTTGATTGGTTGAAAACTGTATATGATTTTGATGATTTTATGAACTGGATTTCGTATCGTGGTGGTGTGTTTGCAAAATCCGAACAGAGCTGGGAAAGATGGTGGTATGAGGAGCAGGATCATCTAAGAACTACTGGCATGGGATAGTGTACCAGCTAGGTATAGCTGGTGGGAGTACCAATATCACTGTCTACTTGCTCTCCTGGATTTACATGATTGTGGCCCTTGGTCTCTATGTGGTGATAACATATGCTCGGGACAAGTATGCTGCAAGAGAGCACATCTATTATCGTCTGGTCCAATTCTTGGTTATCATTCTTGGCATATTGGTGATAATTGCTTTGCTTGAATTTACCGACTTCAAATTTGGGGATATTTTTACCAGCATGTTGGCATTTCTTCCAACTGGTTGGGGCCTGATATTGATTGCCCAAGTACTCCGACCCTTTCTTCCTTCTATGGTGTGGGAAACTGTTGTTTCTGTCGCTCGACTATATGATATTATGATTGGGGTGATTGTCATGTCTCCTGTGGCACTGTTATTGTGGTTGCCTGGGTTCCAGTCTGTGCAGATGAGGATCCTCTTCAACGATGCGTTCAGTCGGGGACTCCGTATATTCCAGATAATTACTGGCAAAAAATCTAAGGTTGATGTGTGAGGTAATTTTTGTCACCTTTCTTTATGATAACTTCTGTGGTTTCTCAACTCTATTTAGCTATCATGTGTTGTTACAGAACTGGGAATGGTGCTAGTTAGAAAAGAAAAGAAAATGCATGTTTAAGTGAACTAAAATGTGGTTTGAAGTCTATTTAATGCTGTTCTGCGTATCTTTTGTTTGGTCTTCTATTCTTTACGTTGCACATTTGCATGAGGTCCGAGTGTAAATAGATGTGACATGAATTCAACTGTGGCTTACTTTCCTGACGATTGTAAAATTCTAGAAAATACAGTTAGCCTTATAAATTTTATAACTGCTATGTTCCAATGAATTATTGGATGTTGTCTGAGTTGTCACATTTCTTAATGATATTATGAAGAGGCACACCTTGACACTAGGAGAAACTACCAATTGATTGTTTCTTTGTATTGACTGGATTCTGTTGTCTGAAGTTTGAGTACCAATTTTTATTCTGTTACTTTTATTAGTTAAATCCTATAACACCAAACACTCAGATACCTTGAGAAATGCCTACACTCCGGTGAGATAATCTCTATTAACAGTCTCAACTTAGCTGGAGACCTGATGCTTAAAATGCTCACAGTGAACTTGTGCATCGGCCATTGAATGATTTGCTTACAGCCCCCTCTTAATTCATAAAGCAAAAACTTTTTCTGAAGTTGTATATATAGTTGACATTTGTTTAAGGTCTTTGTTTGTTTCATATTCCTAGTGTTGGTTACCAATACAGAAATGAGTAAATAAAGGTTCTTTTATTTCTGTAATGTGAAGTAGATATCCAAAACTGTCCAATTTCATTATTTTTGTATATGCACTAGGAAGTTAAGGATATCATAATGTTAAATTCATAAAAATATATGCTAATTAAATGGGTGGGTGCTCATCTAATTTTAGTTATGGTAGTGTTTTGCATGAAACAGTTTAGGAATTGATTCGCTAAAACGTGTATCAGCCAAACTGATAGATTCTAGCGATGTTGGTAATTTGCAGGTTTGAAGTTGACATGTGGAGCATAGGAAAACTAAAGAAGAGGATGGTTTAGTATAAATCTTTGAAGTTGGAATTCCATTTCCATGCATTGAGTTTTTGCTCATAATGAGTATAGCATAGCTTAGCTTAGGGTGATACAGAGTTTATTTGTTCATATTGACTAGATTTATTATTTTGTCAAAAAATGCAGTTATTCATCAAATCATTTACATTATCATCGATTTGTAACAGAAGAGTACGTTGACCCAGATCCGATCCATGTGGATGTTGCGTGGGTCATGGGGAACTATGTGGATCCGGTCCCAAATTCTATAACTGCTCATGTTGTATAATTCCACGTGTATATCTCCAAATCCATATCAAAACGTCAATTGTCAAGTTGTCAATTAGAGTTGAAAAATCATGTGCTTGGATGAGATCACGACAACGAAGAAAATTCAACTGCACCGTATAATATGGACCCTCCCATTACGTTTATGGGACCCACTATCTATAGAAATAAAATTACTTAATTGGCAGTTGTATATATTTCCAGCTTGCCGACATTGTATGTATCACATCATCTTCCAACTAAAAAAGTCCAGATCACCCCCACGTACATTTTGAAAATACTTGTTTTTATTAATACAAAAATTTAACAATATTATATAGATTCAACAGACCTATAAAAATTTAAATACGTGGCCTTAAACATATTTTTTTATTATAAAAAATGATTGAACAGCTGAGCGTATCAGAATGTAGAAGAATTTGATAATCTTTTGTTAATTTCTGCACCTAATATTTATACTGATAAATATAAAGATAATATCATAAATGTCACTATAAAAACATTCATATCCTAACAGACACCATTCCCGATTTGGATCATCGGTTTCCTCCGCAATCTCCACGTCTCACAGTCTCTTTCCGCAACAGTATGAAGACTCCGCTGTTGGGAGGAGAGACCAGCGGTGGCCGCCGGAGAGATCGCCCCATCGGCCGCTTC
>JAYMTA010002566.1:0-16223 GCA_036897625.1 Pelargonium cotyledonis | reverse complement strand
TAACCCATTTCAGTCAAGGTTTCATGTTCCTCCTTTCCATCTATTGCAACCGATGAAGATACAAGGAGGACAACTGCAACGACAAGACTCAAAAGAATAAACGATTTGAACTTCATGTTTCACTCAAAACACTAAACTCGCAAATAATCTAGAGATCGAAAACAAAGATGATAATTAACTATGGATCGATGAAGAGAATGGTTCAAGCTCTTCCTAAAAACCTCAATTTATAAACCTCGATCTAGAAAGAGACGTGCATTGCATGCAAAACCATTAATGATCTCAAATTCATTAAAGAGAAGCTAATTAAATGGAGGCAACTGGAAATTAAAGTGCGTGGTTTTGTCGATTTGTGCATGGAGTGACACTTTAGGTTTGGTCTCTTCTCAGCTACACTGCTCGTCCTTTTGCGGCCGAGAGAGCTATTGCCGGAAGGGATTGGGATTGATCAGCCTCCGGTTTGGTCTCTTCCCACCAACATTTGCTCGTCCTTTTGCGCCTTTTGCTTGCATGCATGAGTTTCATCTATTTTTAGGTGGTTTTCATGGGTTCTCTAAGTGGCTTTTAACCGAGTGTTACTTACTAGAGTGGGTGATAGTTGATGAGGTTAAGTAACTAGTTACTTAACAAGAAACTAGTTACTTGTTTCTTAATAACACAATTATGGTTTCGTTATAAACAAGGTTGGTTAGTTTAGTTAATTAATGAATTGGGATTTGCATTTGACAATATATGTCTCGATTGTTAGTTTTGGGTCATACGAGTGGAGAGCCATGGGCTCACTGACAACTGAGATTCAATTCATATATTGGAGTGCAACACATGTGTTTGAGCCTCAACCAATGTTGGTTGAAGTATTTTAAGAGAAATTGGATGGACCACCTAAATCTAGGCTTGAAAAATCAGACATAAATAAGCATGGTTAAAGAATTTTAAGAAGAGTAAGGTAGGCTCATGCATACTCAGCCCACACCTAACTCCGCCAATGTGGAGTACCCAAAAACCACCCATAAACCATTCGAAAAGATTGAGCACTAGGTCAAATTGACTAGCGGGTCAAGGGGTGAACCCCATCCGAGAAGTTCTCTATAAGAGCTCATCAAAGGAGTTAGTCTAAAAAGCTCATCCAATGAATATAAATGGCCCGCACCCTAAGGTTGCGCCTAAGGAACTTACAAAGGCCAAAAACTGGGTACCTCTAACTTATTTTTTTATGGCTCATAAGCATGAATTTATAAACATTTTTCAGTTTACCAAACAGATAACTCATCATAAAGAACTGTTTTGGGGCTTATAAGTCCGTTTGACCAGCTTATAAGCTTAATCAAACACCCTCTAAGTCTGGCACTGCGATTGAACTATGCCACACCTCCTAGAAGGAATTTCCTCGGCGAAAACCTCGATTTTTGGCCAAGGGTCAGTTCAAAAAAAATTGGTCCAAGTATGTTGTTGTAGTGTCATGCCCTGTTGAGGCGAAACAATAGGTTTCGTCGCAGCACTAAGCTCGCATCTCTATCCGAGAAGTACTTAATACGTCTTTTATTGATTCCTCTTTCACTCCACCTTTTCCCTTGCCTCAAAACTCCTCTACTCTCTGTTCAGAAGTCTCAAGCGAAAGAAAATATCACATATATAAGAGTTGAGTCTTCGCAATTGTACCTTCAAAAGCTTAAACCGTTTGATCCAACAAGACTTGCTGAATTATTAGAAAGCTTTTAGATTTGAGAAAACATAAATAATAAAAATAAAATTGAAAAAAGTATCTTCTAATCCATTATAGGAAGCTTTCCTAATGTATGACACCCTAATATCTTCAATTTATGTTGCTTTAGATTTATGATATCCCTATGGATTAACAAACTGAAATCAGCAAAGCAACATTCACAGCTCTAAATCAAGTACATAACTGATTATAAGTATATATAAACAACAAAAATAATAAGATTAATAATGAGAATTAATTGTGTGATACCTACAAGATCAGTCCCTATCTTGAGAAGGGAGGCAAATAAATAAAAACCAATAAGCTCTCAAGAAACCATACTCAAAAAGCCACCACCCCCTAAACCAAACCAGCAGTACAATAAAATGAAAGAATTTTGACCAAAACCCCATGAAACAAATCCCAAAACCCGATATGAATCTCGCCATGAATTCCCAAAACCGTGATCAAGGAGATTCGTACTAAAACCTCTATATCTACACTACACTGCCCAAACCGATACTAAACTTTTCCATGCACAATGCATGGACTAGTCACAATTTAAGCCACATACCTCTAAAACAGGGCCATCTCGGGACACGAAGGGGTTGACTCGAACCCACAGGAGCGTTAAGATCGAAGAAAGCAGAATCGACCAGACCAGTATGATTGTGGGCATTCGATTTTGTTTGCCAAGCAATCCCTTGAGGAATGGGTAGAGATGAACAATGACCCATATTGCAAAAAATAGCCTACCAAACAATGGGCCCCACGAATCGTACCCGTTGTTGATTGCATCTGAGAGGCCGACCACAACCCCAACTATGTTCAACAACAACAAGGTTGTTGGGGGGATTAGTAAAGATGTCCACTTGAAGAAGTAAAGCTCGGAAAATTCCCCGTCATCTGCAGCTTTTGAGGTAACAGTGAAGTTTGTACTGACTCCAGCCAAAACCTTTAGTAAACCCTGGAAGAGAGCGAAAAGATGTGACGAAACGCCTCCGATTACCCAAAACTGCTCATTTCTCCACCAGTCGTCAAGGTCAACACCACCCCACTGCATCTCAAGGATACCAGTGGCTGCTATCGATAAGAAAAGACATATGAACACTACGCTAGCTATGTTGCTTATCTGCACATAATAAGTTACAATGCGTTAGCACAAAGCATAATCAATATTTGAGAATAACTCGGGTGTGAAGAAACAATACAAAAAATGGTTACCTCAGGGACGATGAATCTCCCGGTGAGAAGGCAGATGGCTGGCAAGGTACAGTAAACAATCAAAGGAATGGAGGTCCAAGGATACACAACTGAGTTTATATAAGAAAATCGTTCAAGCCAATGCAATCCGCCACCATAGCCGTACCAAATTGGACAATGCCTGCTCAGGAATATCTCAACAGATCCAAGGGCCCACCGAAGAACCTGGTGCAGACGGTCCGCGAGGTTGATCGGAGCTGAACCCTTGAATGCAGGTCGTTTCGGCATGCAGTACACAGACCTCCAGCCATGGCAGTGCATCTTAAATCCTGTCAGAATATCCTCAGTGACAGATCCGTATATCCACCCAACCTGGTTTAGTTCAAAGATTCAGCAGGCAATAACATATGATAGTAGAATTTGGATGTTGAAATGATAGGTTTCAAAATTTTAGGATCATTGTGTTCACTTACTTCCTTTCCCCATTCTGTTTTGTCTTCGTAGCCACAGCTAATGACTTGGATGGCTTCTCTCAGGAGTGCTGCAGGAGATGCATTTTTAGGAACTCCGCCATCCTCCAAGAGTGTGGACATCACAAACACTGGAGACTGTCCATATTTCTTCTCCAATTTCAATTGGGACATATCGGGTGATTTCTCGGCTTTCACTACTGCACAAGTAAAAATCCATTTTCATTATTAGTTCCTGGTTCTTTCAAAAATTAAAATCATTCCATAGGTACAATAGCAACTTGCTCCATCAAGTAAATCATTACCTTGTATAGCTCCTTCAATATTCTCTATCGCATGTACCTGCTTTGATGCTTCCCTTTGTTTCAATTTCTTTGATTTCTCTTTCTTTGACTTCCCCATTCCTTTCTTTCTAGACCCGCAGCAGAAGCAGCACCACTTTGGCCAACAGTTGCAGAACTTGCTTGGGGGCTTTTTCTTTACCGGTGCATCGAAGCCATAAAGTGCTTTCCTTCTGAAAACACAACCAGTTCCAACATATATTGGCCCTTGCAGACCATCCAATCCTTTCATGTTTATCTGAATGATAATAGAGATGTTAGCTTCTCCCTAATAACAGATTTGTTTTAGAAATAAATAAATGAATAATAAAAAATAATAATAAACAGCACGTGTATACATACATCAAAAAATACAACATTCCGATTTGAGTATCTATCATGACGATCAATTCCATCAAATCTTTGAGGAAATTGAACGTAGCAAACATTCTTCCCTGATATAGGATCCATCATGAAACACATGGCTTCTCTTAGTGCCTTGCTATTGTTAATGTAGTGATCACAGTCAACATTTAGAAGGTAAGGAGCATTTGAGATAACTGCCGAAACCCGGATCTACAAAAATAAAAATATAATAAGGATATGTTAGGTCATGCATTCATAAATCAAATATTATGTGTGAATAAACAACCGTAAAATGTAACCCCAAACTATTTGAGTTTTAAGTAATATACCAGAGCATTCATAGCACCAGCCTTTTTATGGTGTTCAAATCCTGGTCTCTTCTCACGGGAAACATAAACCAAACGAGGTAACTCGTTTCCTTCAACATCACAGACTCCGCTATGCCCAAGGAAAACCTGTAAAGGAAAGAGGTAAATAATAAATATCCGAACATTGATGTACCTTGCACAGTGCAGCATGAAAGAGGCATATAGCTCCCCTCCCATCCTCTTATTCTGAACTCACAAAACCCCGGTAAAAAATAAGACCACTTAAAATTGAGCAGCACTAGGAACGCTGTAAAAGGACCACGTATATTTTTAAAAAGGCCAATTTCTTCATTTGCACAATGTATCTGTCTATATTAAAAGTGCAGTGTATCACTTACATAGTCAAAACCGATATGCCCTTTTTTTTTTAACTCTAAAGGGATAATCCATATATTCTTTATAAAACTTTGAACAACAAATATCACAAGTCTCTTGTACAATTTAAGTCAATCTCTCACCTGAATCATGCCAGGATGATCCCGCACGTTGTTCCCAGGCCATGGTGTCCCATCTTGCATGGTCCAGCCATCATCAGGTACTTTTTGAGCTGAGGCAACCAATGCATTTATTCTAACTTTAAATTCCTCATACTCTCTCTGCATCAGGAAAAACAGAATCAAATAATAGCCTTCGTCTAAGCAACCAAGTGTTTTCCTTACTGTCATAATGAAAAGCAGATGATTGAAAATTCAACGCATTAAGACCCCTATCAGAATTCTCTATAACCTGACACTACTTCTATCCAATTCTCAGAAAAGTTACCTTCATTGAACGCCTTTCCCTGACGAAAGTAGGATGGACCTTATTTTTCAGGTAGTCCATCTTCTGCAAAAAGTACCATTCTGGAGCACGAGGCTCAATACTAAATTTTTTACAGAATGGAACCCATTTCCTAGCAAATTGTGATGTCTCGGAAAGTGCTTCAAAAGTAAGCATAGCAGCACCATCGTCCGAAACATAGCATGCAACTTTATCTACAGGATAATCAACAGCGAGGATGGAAAGCACAGTGTTTGCAGTGATCAGAGGAGGTTCTTTCATAGGATCAACTGTGCTAACAAAAACATCTATATCTGCCAACTCAGATTTCTTCCCTTCTTTTTCATACCTGAGCACATGAAACCAATTAAGGACGACAATTTCCAATTAATGAAATACTCCCACCTCCGCAGCAAAAAAATAATTAAATACAGTGTGAGAAGACATTCAAAACATAGGAAATTAAATTGGACTAGATAACCTTAATTACCTCAGAGATAGACGATCAAGGTATGTTTCCCGCTCAATTGGGTACCATTTTGGGAATTGATCAAGAATCCATGATACAGCAAACCATATTTCGCATATAACTGACGTCAACCACAAGGGATATGCATTTGTAACTGGATGGAGAAGTCTATAATGGAAAAAGAAGACGAGGATCACAAGACGGAGTATTATTATCAATCTGTATGGATTTATTTTGCTTGACGGAATAGGTATCTTCCTTGAAAGTGGCTGCCTGCCCTCGTCCATCCTGGTAAAGTATATGAGCAATGTTCAGAATTAGCCTAAAGAAACTAAAACTTATGGAACCCCACAAAGCAAATGTTAAGCAGAGATCATTTATCCTTTGAAGTAAATTCCATTTGATCCATCTATAGTAGCCAACAAGAACAACTTTAAGCAATCACCAAGCTTTAACGACAGCCAGCTAGACATAGGAAATCTAGGGCTCAATAAGGCAGTAAGCACATAACATCAAGTTGTTCCCGTTAAGCCTCATGTGACATAACTCAAAACGATATTTAGTTCATGTTAAGAATAATGCAAGGCATGCAACAAGCTTTAACAACAGACATCTAGCCACAAAAGCAATCTAGCAACCAAATAGGCATATAATGAAAAAAGTTGTCTCCATAAAACCTCATAAAAATCGTAACAGGCAACTAATACAAAATTCGTGTTTTGGGTATATGTTTGCCACCCAAATTCCTGAGAAACAAATTCATCATCTAGATTCTAAACCTGCCTATACATATCAAAGATCTTAGTGTTGAAAGAGCCCCAAGGTGTATATAAATGGTGTGCTATAAGCCCTGTAGGGGTATTAAGTGAGGTGTTTGTATTGATTGGGTTTTCGGAACGAAGAGTTAGTAACTTATAGAAAGGACTCTTTTTTATAGGGGTATGTACTATCTTTAGAGAGAAAATATCAATTTTGATATAAGCAACCAAATACCATACAGCACAAAAAATATCACTCACATGGGCAAATTAGCATCATCAAGTTCATCTGCTCCTTCATGTTTAACCACTTGAAGTTTGTCATTCTGTCTTTTTTTCCAGTCCTCCATTCGATCCTTCCAAGCAACACTCCCATACCCATAAACTGCTATATCCTTCTTAGGTGCCATGGGTCTTGGTTGCACTAGAACAGTAGATACTCAAGTTAACTCAACTGATTAGTGATATGTTAACAATTTCAAACAGCATAGAAATATGGAAATTAACTGTACAAATTAACTTACAAGGTATAGATGTATCAGGGTAAGGAATTGGATGAATTCTGTTCCCGTGACCCAACGAGGGTACGATAAGAGCATGTGAATCAGATGAGATCTCAATATCCTAAAACAATAAATGCATTATTATGAAGTGTGTGTAACATCCGAATCAGACATATGTACAAATTTCTTAATGCACGCAGACACGGACATATAACTGCTAAATAATTCACCTCTTGGCCGAAAGTCAGCAGAGGGACATGAGAATTAAGGGGAAAAGATTCCTCTGTAAAGTTCTTGGGGATTCTAGATGCGTGTGGATGGGAACCACTTGCAGAAAGCATTGCCTCTGTATGTGGCGCCATAGCATCAAGGTGCCCATAATCAAACTCATTCTCCAAATCATCAATGTTGTCTTCATCATCATCGCCTTCAACGCGAGGACTACCTGCATTTTACATCAATAGTTTCAAGTTAGACAGTTTGAAAGTGGGATTTAGAAGTAGATTCACGTGAAAGATGTCGAGCAATCTCACCTTTGATGCGCACATATCTGGTTTTACACTGGGGACAAGCCTGATTTCCCTCTCGTCTTTCGTACTCATAGCAAGGTCTGCACACAGGAAAAGCACATTCGTTGCAAGCAACAAAGAGCTCTCCATCCACCGTTATTTCCACTTCATCACCACAAATCTGACATACTTGCCCACTTAGTTCTCGCACAGACTTAATCTGCAAAGAACAAAATATATTTTATAAAAATAGCTTTCATAGGAATCTGATACCAAAAAGTTAAATTTCAATAGAAGAATCTTTAAATACGCCAAGCGTCGCAAATATATCTCTTTCCAGCTTATAACCATTTATTTGCTCTCTAGCTGTCTGCTAACCGTTAGACTACTCAAATTTCAATCTGTAAAGCGTTCGATACATTGTTCTTCACTTTCCACTAATTTTGCACATGTCCTTTAGCTCTTTAAGTTTAAAAAAACCGGCACTCTATCCATACCCATCTTTACACCCACTGCTCACTCCCTTTCTCTAAGGCATACACATTTGTCATTCTTAAAATATATCATGAATATTCCAAATAAATGTGGGCATTTCCAACCTCTGCACCACAAACAGAAAAGGTCCCTAAAACTTTGAGAACCAATAAGGATAAAATGAACCTAAGAATTACTATTAGAAGTTCATAGATTTTTCCCCTTTAAAAATATGGAAGTGAGCTCATAAAACTCAAGAATGCACAAAATTGTCTACCCATGCTTAAAAATCATGAAAGAAAGCATGTGCATCAAGATAAGAATCCATATCACACCAGTCATTAAAATAATGCTCAAACTAGCATGCCTTTGAAACCAAAACATTCATCAAATCATCAAAAACAAAAATAAAATAAAAAACAAAAAACCCCACATGCAGCCATCACCACATTTCCAAAATCACACAACAAAAGCAATACCAAGCCGAACCCAGATTAAAACTACCAAATGGGTTTCCTCAAAACCTATCAAAACACCCTAAAAACCCTAACTTTAAAACGATTGAGAAAAAACCCAGAGTGAAAATCAACATATGAGCATTTGGGTCATCACAGAATCCGCATAAAACTCATAAAGTTGAGGTTTTTGGAAGACCCTTACTCGAGAGCTCTCGTCGGCATTGATGAGTATGAACTCATTCCGGTTATGAGACCCAGCAACGAGTCGACCACCAGTGTTCATGGCTGTTCCCGATGGCCAAAACCCAGCTCACCCGACCGTCGGATCCAGTTTTGGGTCACAGACCATACACAAAAGTGAAAATGAAAAAAAAAAAAAAAGAAAGAAGAATGGGAATTAGAATGATTAAAAGCCGAAAAGGAAGAAGAAAAGTTGGAGTCGTTGACAAGCCAAGTCTGGTCAGGTCCAGCAGCTCCAGCCCCAGTCCCAGCGATTAATCAATGAAGAAGCAAAGCGGTTCCTTTCCTAGAGAGAGAAAATGGCAATGTGTCGAGCCCAAATGCTGACGCGTAAGAGAGAAGATGGAGGAGTGAGTGAGAGAGAGAGAGAGAGCAAATCAAATGATGAATGGAAAATTTGCAGAGGCTAGGGAAGAGGAGGAAGAGGAAGAGGAGGAAGGTGGGGTCCAGAGATTGTGTGGGGTTGGCGCCAACCAGAAATTCACTGGTAAATTCGGAGAGAAATGGGAGATTATTAAGTGACAGTAAAGAATAAGAATTGGTTTGTTGTGTGTCCGATGAATGTGGTTTTGTTAAGGAATAATTGGAATGTAAATGGTGTTTGGTGGGCGAGAAACTGAAAAGGAAAGTGGAAGAGAAAACGCGTAGCGTGTCTTTCACTTCGAAGAGCATAATGGGGATGGAACAGAACAGTGGAGGAGAGTAAAGACATAATCTATACGCGGCGTGTGCAGATCCTACTTCACAGCTCACTCTCATGTTTGTGTTGACCCTACACTGTCTTTTCTACACTAACCACTAGTTTTTAGACTCTTGCATGGGTTAATTAATTTTAATTAAATTAATTAATGTTAATAAACAAAAATTATTTTTGTAGTTCATAACTGTGAGTTTTATAGTTTTCTTATCACTTCTTTTAAATTAGATTTTTTCAAAAGAGATTCATAGATTTAATGTTTCAAAAAAGAGAGAATATATGAATAAGAAATATTTGCATAAAACAACATATTAATTAATAAGATATGACAAGTCAATAATATATTGTATGAAGGCAATTAATCACTCTCAACAACAATGGTCAGGTCTCTTTACTAAAAGTTGCGAGTACTTTATGGTTAAGGTTTTGTGCAGCAAATTCCGTGGTGCTGTAAGGGTCGGCAGCAGCAACTAGAAAGGATTGGTCTAGCAAGGGTCCATTTTTCCTCTACTAGGATTGGTGGCTCTCCTACAGTAGTTATGGAAGACAACGGCATTTTGGGACGGTGGAAAGCAGTTGCGGCAACGTCCAGTTTCAGGTGACAGCGTTTTGTGCGGGGGTGTTCTCAAGTGACAGAAGGAGTAGAGGAGAGACGAAGAGGTAGCGAAGAAGAGGCAGGTATGTGGTCGTCGGGGGTGGTCTGTGGTGAGATCTAACGGGCAACGATCGGAGCTCTCTTATCGATATCTAGCGGAGCACAAAGAAGACATCCGGGAGGGCGTTGGCGTGCTGTTTTTCTCTGTAACAGCCAACGTCTCCTAGGGTTTTTCTCATCCGAGCAGCGGTCACGGCTGCGTATGTGTGTTTGTGGCCATGGCAGAATTCAGTTCGTAGAGAATTCGAGAACTAGGCCAGAGGTGGGCTTGGAGATCTTGGCCCATATGGGCTAGGGTTGAGGGTTAGCAGGTGGTCTGACTCAAATGAGAAGGTGGAAAGTCCGGCTAATTCGGCATTTGTAGAACAAATTGGGGGGAAACCAGGCTTTGCCTCACGCCCTTTATTTGATATAAGCACCCCGTATGATTTACGGTGACTCGCCTTAGTTAAGGATCAACGTGTTTGGCTTGGTTGATTTTTTGTTCATGATTAAATTTAGGATGTTTAGCTTATTGTTTTCTTGTTTTTTCAATAAAAGTCGGTCTTTACAACTAAAAAAAATACTACTATGGCAGCCCAAAAACACCCCAAAATACCAAACGCAAGCCATAATTAAAATTATCTCTACGCTATGCTTTTTGGAGCGTCGTGGCATTCGGGCATCGTCAAGTAACCTGTGCAGATTCTACCTCCTCGCGCTAGAGGATTTCTACCACCTCTTTTTGGGTTGTTCCTGATCGGCTCAGGTATGGAACATGATCCTCTTCTAGTGGCAGTTCCTCACCGCCTTGCCCATGGATTGCTCATCTCTTCTCTGTCGATGGCCGAACTTGTTTGTAGGTTCAAAAGATGTCTAGAAAGCTTGACTCGCCATTTTCCCCACATCTTTATGGTTCATTTGGCTCATCTGTAACAAGCTCCTCTTCGACAACTCCACCAAATCAATGCAAGAAACCTTCTTCAGAATTAGGTGCTTCCTTTTTGCTCTTGTCTCCAACCCATGTAGCCCCCTATCAAGCTATCGGTAGTTCAACTTTTGGTGCTCAAACCCAATCTCTTCTCTTGTAATTGCTTTTTTGATGGCTCACCTAGTACTTTTTTATCTGTCCCCGACGCTCGATAAATGTATAGTTTGCCTATAAAAAAATACTACCATGTTATTCGTTAAATCTTAATTTTAAACTATAAAAATTTGAAATATACATTTGCCACATAAATTGTTGCATCATTTTGTACATAAAATTTTCTATAAAATTTGGAACATTTAGTATTTTTTTTTAAGTCACGAGTTAATAATTGATACACAGGTAAATTTGTAAGAATTTAACACATCATGAATAGAGGCTTATATTTATTTGCAAGTTCGCCCGAATCTAATTATTTTATGTATTAGTCTAGGCTCAGTCATTAATATAGTAGTTGACACTTGGACTGACATGATATTAATGTTCCACAACTAAGTTTTCTTCTCCATCAACATGAAACTAAAAATAAATTGGTCAAAACACTAAATTACAATAAGAGCAAGAGCAAGCTGGATTTTTCCTCAAAGTGTTCCCTTAGCAGAAAATCTCTTTTACAGTAATGGTTGAATATTCAGCTTGCAGGGCTTCCATAACATTGTTCATTCAGGCTTTGTTTAGATCAACCAAACTAAGAATGTCATTAGCCCCAAAATCGGATCATTTTCAGTCTAATAGTTCCAATAATCCTTCAGAGTAACATAACTCTACCAACAGTTTCACGCCTGAGTTGGGAAGCTCGGCTAACTCTCACGTCTTCCAGACTCGGATCGTGCCATCAACTGAGGCTGTTAACATACAGTTGTCTTTCGGGTGATAACTCACACTCGTCACCTGCAAACCAGAAAGCCAGAAATGATCCAACAAACATTCTGAAAGTGCAAAACTGATGATGCATCCAGAAGATATCTAGCCGAGATCCATGTGATGAACAGAAAAGTACCTAAGTTAGAGAAAAAGGTTCACATCTTTGGGCTAAAAGTTTAGAAATAAGCACAAGGCATGAATAGGAAAGAGGGATCGGATTGTAGAAGCTATTAAGACTAGCTCTCTTTTTCGAAGGAACCGAAACTACTTTGTGTGTGTGTGTGTGTGTGGTGTGACATAAAACCATCGATCTTTTGATGTTACTAATAGTACATGGAAATTTCACATGCGTACAAAGTGGGTAGAACTAGTTATAAATATGTTTTGTAACAAATCAACAAAATACAAGGACCACCACATCGGATTGAGCACCAAGTAAGCATCTATCCAAAACAGCAGTAAGCAAAAATACAAATCCTACTCTATAGAGATTAAACCAGATTTCATTCCTGACATTCCACCTCACACATTCCTACGCTGCATTTTGGGATGCAGAAAGAATGCTCATTTTTAGGTGAGTATAATATTTTTCAAAAACTTTAAAACGTCAAAAAAAGTATATTTCACTACAAGGGCAGACCGCTTTAAAATGCATCCAACAGATTAGTTTACATGTGGCTATTTTATTTCATTTTCTTAAGAGCTTAATTACAATCGGTTATGGCTGAAAAAAGGAGGAAGAAACGAGTTGGAGAAGTAAGGAAAAATATCAGCAGCTCTCATATATGACAATTTACAAATGACTTCGGAGATTTCATAACGGCTTCTCAAAGGTTGATAAACTAACTCAATTTTTAAAGCTAATTTGGCTATCCCATCCAAAATTTATCATCGACTTTTAAATAGTTGTTACTCTAACTCAACACCAAGGGTCCCAAATTTAATGACTACTAGATGGGACACTTTTTAGTTTAAGTTTCAACACAATTTCCAAAGCTTATCTATAAAAAATCTCAGAAAACTTCTCTGAAAGAAATAGTAGTACATATATTAAAAGAATAGTACAGCAAAAGCTTTACCACTGAGCTATGAGCACGGAAGCTCGACACCACAGATGCATCTACCAAATCCCAGAAGAAAATATGACCATCCTCAGATCCGCCAGTAACATGGGCATCAGTGTTGGTAAGGCAGCAGTCCAATTTGTAAGACTGGTGAAAATCATTCATATCAGATCATTGCAGAATAAGTTAAGAATCATGAAATGCATAAACTTAAAAGCACGGTGTATATATATCGGGGTGCATGTGTGTATAGAGAGAGAGAGAGGGGTAATTAAGCTATAATACTCTCTCCATCCAACAATGAATGCTTGACTTTCTCCCATGTCTTGTTGTAACAAACTCAGTGGTTATAACTAACTTACCTAAAAGATATTATTGGTAATCTAAGCATAATTTACCTCATCAAAAGGGACTCAAATTAGGACATGCAGTTTTCTTATAGCTGACAATTAAAAGTGAGACAGACGTAGTGCAATATTTTTTATTTGAAAAGAAAAACAGAAAGGGACTGTGATATGAGTTAGAAGCTAGAACATGGCATCTGCTAGCTGACCTTGCAACTATGGCCTTTATATTCTTGCAATTGTTCACCAGTAGACCTGTCACAAGGAATAAGTTGATAACTCGTTAACAGAGACTGGCAAGTAAGGTAACAAGCTAAGTTTGAACGAGCAACCACTAAATTTCAAAGATCTTACCTATCCAAAAGACGTAAGGTAGAATCTAAGCAACTGGCTAATATACAGTTACCATCATTTGACAGTGAGATACAGTTGACAGGTTGCCCCAAATCATCAGATATTTCTCTATTTTACAAAACAAAAGACATCATAAGGAAAATGTAAAAAATTTGACTCGACGTTGAATTATTTTCTAGCCTAAAACAAACTTAAAGAACATTTGATAAACATTCGTTGAAATACAATGCAAACAAGAGAATGTGATGACATTTCACTGGTTTTCTACATACCTACCAATACGAATGTCAAATGTCCGAACAGTTCCATCAACACTACCAGCAATGATTTCAGTTTTTGTTAAACAAACAGACATTACACTATCTAAAAAGGTGTCAATTATCTGCACATCAAAAAGAATTTTTATATGATAAAAACATTGCAAAGAAACTTATATTTATTCATGATAAAGTTCTAGGAGGAAAATGCACCTGAATTGGCTCAGTGCTGTGAGATCTACAATCCCAAGCACGCAAAGAACGATCATAGCCTGCTGATACAACAACTGATGCATAATCATTAAATTTTACGGCATTCACCTGGAGAATAAAATATATGAAAGGTTAGAAAATAAAATTAAAATAAAAACAAAAAAAATGCATAACAGCATCCAATAGTTATATTTATGTGATACATCTAAACTCTTGGGATTAATAAGATGATTTGAACCACCATAAAGGAGATGCATGTTCCTATATTTCAGCAACAAATTTAAAAAGACAATGACAATTTATAAACTAGAAGATTTGCAAAGAAATACTCAATCAAAACTCTGCTTGCCCCTGTCTCTTATACAGACATATTTTAAAGAGAAATGACATCTGGTAGAACCAAGAGATTACAAGAAAGTAAGATTTTCAAGTACATTTGTTAAGCTAACAGTAATGGCATCTCAAACAGCACTGTAATCTACTGACAGGATCATCACCTCAAACGATCATGTGAAGTTTACAGGAATAATGGCAACATTTTCAGCAAAAATATAGAAAACTTCAAAAGAAGATGAAAATAATGGCTATGCTCCTCTAATCGACAAACCTCACTGTCATGGCCACGGAACTTCCGAATAACACGTCCAGTTGATACATCCCAATAAAAGATTTGACGATCACCACCACAAGAGCATAATTTGGAGTTATCCCTACAATACAACTCAGGTCAGGCATTATTCTCATAGAGCACGATTTCTCACACAACAGGACAGCATTCATCAATGTGATACAAATAACATAAATAAAAACTTCAATTCAATTTTTTAACAAAGGTTTCACTTTTGACTGCTCGAGCAATATGCCAATACCATATATGGGTTCCTCCAAGAAAAAAAGAGTATTAATCAAACAAATAGACAATATACACAAGCTTTATACAATTGAGATGTTTAAGCCTGTAACACATGAGGCTCACTTGCACAAGTTATCAACTTATCATTATCAATATGTATACAACAAAACCCAAATTAAACCCATTTGAAATCAATTCAATTAAATGAACAGAATTCCAGAAAACTCAAGCATCAGCATTGAGCTCCATTGCAAAATTGAGTTCAATAACAACAAATTATTTTGATAAAATTGAATTTAGTATAGTTGTGAGAGTGAAAAGAGAAGACAGAGAAGAATAGTACGGCGTGACGTGGACGTCTCGGACCTCGCGGCCGTGAGATTTGTAGGTCTTGATGTGGATGCCACGGTGGGGATTCCAGAGGCGAATGGTGCGGTCTTTGCCGCAGCTCAGGCAATAGTTGCCGTCGGCGTTGAACCTCGCCGCCAGCACGGCACCTTCGTGCCCCTTCAACACATTCGACTCCTTCGTTGGAAGATCGCTAACGCTCATCTTTCTCTGTCTCTCTCGCCGGAGCGATTGTCCGCGGTTCTGGGCAGGAAAGGACTACGTGGAAAATTGAGGGCAAACGACATGTCGCGTGGGTCTTGTTGTTTTGTTTTTTGTTTTATTTGGTCAAATATCCCAAAATTGTCCATTTTATATCCATTTCGTTCTAATTCAATTTTCTTTTTTTTTTACAATATAAGTTCCCAGTGTGCATTTTTGTTGAGAGTTTATAGAGTTTATCCCTAATTAAAAAGCATGTGATAGAGAAAAATATTTGAACAAATCATTCACAAATGCGCCTGAATTGAGAAAGTCAGGTCTCAGATTGAGAGCCGAAAGTCTAACCAATAACTACGTTTTTGGAATCATAAAAGTGGAACTTTGTCTTGATGCTCGTCTCGGAAGCTAGGGAACGAAGCTCTAACCAAAAATTTAAGACAGAAACAAATATTGTCATACATAGCATGACACTGCAATGTCCAATGTGTCTCTCTTGCATCATGTCAACCTTGCAACGCCCAGTCTCATTTTCGAAAAAATTTGTTTCTCTCTTACATATGTTTCCATATTCTTTGTAATAGTGTTATTCGCTCTGAAGCTTGTAAGATCTTCTCGCGTCTCTAAAACTCATGAGAGTCCTCCCATACATTTAAAACTCACACAACACTATAAGAAAACGCTGTATTTCCGAAGAAAAACATTTGCGACGGAGAGTTCCGTCAGTAATTTCAAATTTCAAAATTTGAAATTGAATTTTTTCGATGGAATTCCGTCGGAAATTTTGAATTTCTAAATTTGAAATTCAAT
>JAYMTA010002565.1:0-16225 GCA_036897625.1 Pelargonium cotyledonis | reverse complement strand
TTTTATTAACTTTTAAATTTAACAATCAAATGCATGAACTATACAAAGCTACCAAACCAAGTTTAAATTGTCTAAGTTGATCCAACCCAAAAGCATAAGCTAATAGGTGGAGGCCCTAAGACGTATATTTCAATGCGGGACATTAATACTCCCCTTTACATGTAGGGCTGAGGATAATACAACAAACCCTACGCGTGAACTATGAATGAAAGCAACAAAAACGAGTCATTAAGTCCAAACAGAACCAACATTGATATTATGTTAAATTTTAAAATTTGGCTACATATAATGACTTGGTATACCACTATAAAAATGCCGATCATAACAATATAGTTTCCCTTGCATAATTGTATTTAGAATTTTTATTTTATATTTATCCAAACTGGTATTAATTTCACTCATTGCAACATAATTAAAAAGTTAACTCTCATTTTAAATAAAATAAAAATAAAAATAAAAATAGAAGTGATGAGCACGTGTGAGCACATAAAATAGTGGTTCGCTGACTCAGTTGTCTCTGACTCGAAGACTCAGTGTTGTGGCAGTGACAACACACACTTCACTTTTGCCCTCTCTTTTTTTGACTATCAAACTAGGAACAGTCCCAACTTTTACTACAACATTTCACCACCTTTTTTTTTATACACAACTAGGTCTCGTCCTAGTATTAAGGTAAAAAATTTAATTTGATTCTTACCTGCTCGTGATTTTTTAATTGGTTAATTCGGTTTGTAAACTATCTTACGAATCGAAATATTGTCACTTTCTCCTGATGTGTTTTCTCACTCCGAACATCAGGAGAGTGGTGGCGCAGCATAAAACGGATTGGCTTCGGTTCATTATTCGTACGTCTACTCCAAGTGTAGTTTTTTGGCAAGAAACAAAAGTTCAGGATGTGTCAATTTTCTTTGCTTCGTCTTTATGACAGCTCTCTTCACTTCAGTTTGCCTTCTCGCCATCGGTTGGTCGTTCAGGTGGTATTATCTCTATTTGGGATTCTTTTTACGTTTTCCTCTTCCATTATAGAGCGTAATTTCGTAGCTCAATCTGATTTCTAGTCCCATCTTTTACTATAACATTTCACCACCTTTTTTTTTTTGCACAACTAGGTCTTGTCCTAGTCTTAAGGTAAATGATTCGATTTGATCCTTAGTTGCTCGTGTTTTTTACTGATTAATTCGGTTTATAAACTGTTTTTCGAATCAAAATAGTCATTAAACTCTTTTAATATTGAGCCAAATTATGGTCTTCACGTTAGAGCTTATATTTTAATTGACCAATTTGAGTCAAACACAAAATTTATAGGAGTATTTTAGTTTATAAAAAATCCAAAAATTAAATTGTTTCAAACAGTATATATTGGCAATTCAAGTTTTAAGATGGATTTTACTAGTACAATATACGAGTCTTTGGGAGTTTTTCCGAAGAACACTGAAACTCGAGCTCGAATTGAGGTTGAGATTATATCATGTGAGGACAAAAATCTAATTTGTATTTATTCTCCCCTCCTTATGAGCATTTGCTAGGCTTGAAATTGATACCATAGAAGACATTGAGGTTATACAAAATTAATTTATTGAAAAAGTTATACATTCTTTCTTAAATTTATTTTTATGAAAATTGTTTTTTTATGCACTTTATGTAATACTACATCTTTTTTAAATTAAATGTATCCCTACAGTCTAATTTTTATACAAAATAAATGTCACTTTATATTTTATCATATATATACACATGATTTTTTTATAATATTAGTTGTAATAACGACTTTTATATAAAATATGTTAGATTAGTAATGATTAATTTTTTTATTCTTATTTATGAGTTTAGAAGTAATTTAACATATTTTTTTAATATATATGTAAAGAAACTCTAAAAGCACGTTTAATGTGAAACGGATGTACTAAAATTTTGTTTTCTCGGGCATAATTTTTTTTTTCCTAATGGATTGATGGGTCATTTTCCTAATTTTAAAGGCTATAAACATAGGGTCAAAAATAGAGTTGTAGTGTAATAATGTGATAGAGAAAGATAGGTACATGTGAAGAAAATTAATGGTGATCATGAACACAAACAGTTTTGTGTCTCTGCCAATTGATTTCTCTTGGAATCACCATTGTTTCATTTCAGCGCCAATTATTTGAGGGAAATTTTGTTTTGTTTTGTTTTTTTTATGTGATTTGAAATTACATCTATGAACATGGGTTGAAAACCGGACCGAATAATTTCGGTTCGATCCTCTTTCCAGTCCAGACCTAAACATGCCTAGCTCTAATAACTTATCTTCTCAGTCAGGGTCCAAACCAAACTGAAGACCCAATTTTATTTTAAATACTCCATCTGTCACAAAATGAGTATCTTATTTCCATTTTTTTTTGTAAAAATTAAGAATTATAAGATTTAATGTGTTTCCAATATAACCCTCACTTTCTCCACCTACACCCCATGTGCAGATTTGCTCATGTGCATAAGTGATAAGGGTAACATGGGAAGAACAATAATATAATAGCATATAAATAGAAACAAGACACTCATTTTAGGACGGATGGGATATAATATAGGGTAGGATTCTTGGAATATGGGCCAAGAATGAGACCCATTACTAGATGGGCTAAAGTAAAGACTTTCATATTGGAACTTGAGGCCCATTAAGTTATTTTTACAAACTCATTACTATAGAGGTGGCAAAAGGTACCTACCCGCCGGGTATCCGAAACCCAGCCCATTCCGGATCGGAATGGGTCTTCATTTATCAACTCAAAATTTTGGGCCGGGTTAGTATCAAGTATACCCACAAAAAAAAAAATACATTTTATGCTTCAAATCTGAAACCCGCCCAACCCTAGAAGGTCGGGTTAGGGTAGTTATATGTGTCAACATGGAAGTGGAGCAAGTGGTGTGATGTGTCACATGATGTGCACGTGACACCATGTGACATTCACGACAATACAAATCGGCGGTGGAGCCAATTGGACATTAGTGTCCTTTAATTAGTATATTAATAAAGGGAATGAAAGAGACATGAACTAAAATCATTGTAGGGGCAATTATGGCAAAAAGACAAAAAAGTTGTACACCGACACACAAAAATAATTTTAAATTAAAATTGCTGAACTGTCTGATTTGACTTAAATTCAATTCATGAAATATACTAAATTCGTGTATAAAATAAAAACAAAGCTTCTAGATAGGTTGAAAATTAGAATGAATATGTGGCACATGAAACAAAACTCATATTTATATATCGGAAACATACAATAGATTCAACCAATTTTAAGGTCGAGGCAAATATGGACGATTATATGTAAAACATGCAATTCAACTCGTTTTGTAGTTCAAACCCAAGCTCATTTTTGGGTAAAACTAGGTTATGAACTCGAACTTAAACTTAGAAAAATGTGATTTAAAATCTGAATAACCCAACTAGGTAGGGGTCCAGCCAATTTCCTCCACCATCTTAGGTAGCGTTTATTAAAAAAAAAAAATCTGTTATAAAATAAGTTGTACCTCAAGTAGGTCTAACAAATTGAGTCACGAGACTAACACATGTCATGCCTAAACATTTGTATTTTGTAACCTTTTATTAGCTTTTCTACTTTTCACGAAGTATCGAGATTTGTTAGAATTTGCGAAAATTTATTTGGCAAAAACTCGTATGTTCTTTAAGCCGGTCCGTTTAGGACCACAATTGCATTGCCAGATCTAATCGTTAGTTAAACTTGACAATATGAACCAAATCTCGATATGTACTCATACAAGTTTGATTTGCGCAAGACAAACTTGATTTATGATCAGGTCAAGCCAAACAAACTTGCATAAACAGTCTCATTTTTTGCGGAAACCCGTGTCTTTGTTTTATTCGGATTCAAGTTAGTCATTTCCAACTCTAAAATGGAACCCTGAAGCGTTAACTCGATCGTATCGGGTTCAAATTGTCGGCTTATTTTATACATTTAAAATATAATAAGATATTTGGATAGGAAAAAAAATTTATTGCATAACGGCAGAATTGTCCAAACTCTCTGTCTCTGCGTCTCTTGCAACTTTCGTCGAACACTTTGCGAGCATTCAACAATGGGGTCTCTACCGCCACCGTCGGCTCTCGATCTGCCGCCGGCGCAGCCCAAAATTGATCAAAACACCCTCCTCAGCCTCTTCAAATCTCAGCAAAGCCACCTCAACTACTTCTTCCAGAACCTCGACCTCTCCCAAACCTTAGCCTTCACCCAGACCCTGCTCAACAACTCCGACGACGGCACCATTTTCTTCACCGGCGTCGGCAAGAGCGGCTTCGTCGCCCAGAAGATCTCCCAGACCCTCGTCTCTCTCGGAATCCGCGCCTCCTTCCTCTCCCCTCTCGACGCGCTCCACGGCGACATCGGGATCGTCACGCGCCGCGACATTGTTGTCCTGTTCAGCAAGAGTGGCAACACCGAGGAGCTTCTGAAGCTCGTGCCGTGCGCGAGGGCCAAAGGTGCGTATCTGATCTCGGTGACCTCCGTGGAGGGGAATGTGTTGGCCGGTGTTTGTGACATGAATGTGCATTTGCCTCTGGAGAGGGAATTGTGTCCGTTCGATCTGGCTCCGGTCACCTCGACGGCGATCCAGATGGTTTTTGGAGATACGGTGGCGATCGCGCTCATGGGGGCGAGGAGTTTGACTAAGGAGGAGTATGCGACCAATCATCCCGCCGGAAGGATCGGAAAGAGTCTCATTTTCAAGGTCAGATTTGTTGTTTTCTTCTCAGATTTAGGTCAATTAATTACAAATTGAGGTTCTTTTGATTGTTTATTTGAGCCAAATTGTGATTAATTGATCAATTGCTTGCTTGAACTGTGAATCAATTCTCATTTCCAAGGTCAGATTTGTTGCTGTCTTCTCAGATTTTGATCATAATGTAGATGAAGATCTGAGAAAATTGAGTCGGTTTTGATTGTTTGTTTATGCTCAATTGTGATTGGTTAATCATTAGCTTGCTTGAACTGAAGGTCAATTCTCATTTTCGAGGTCAGATTTTGGTATGTGTTGTAGTGTAAATTAAGATCCGCAAAAAGTGAGTTGGTTTTGATTATTTGTTTATAGTCTATTGGGATTAATTAATCGATTGCTTGCATGAACTGTGAATCAATTCTCAAATGGATGAATTTAATATTTGTGGAATATTTTAGATTTGAAGTTGACATTTCTTTTATCAAATCAAGAAAATTTTATAGTGTAGATGAAGATTTGGGAAAATTGAGTCGGTTTTGATTGGCTTTTTATGCTGAATTGTGTTTAATTAATCAATTGCTTTCTTATGGTGTGAATTAATTCTCAAATGGGTGAATTTAGTGTTTGGGTAATCTTTTAGGTTTGATGTAAACATTTCTTTGATCAAATTTTAGATTTTATTATAGTGTAGATGAAGATCTGGGATTGCTTGCTTAACTGGGGGTCAATTCCCAAATGGGTGAACTTAGTATTTGGGGAAATTGTGATTCGATCCTGATTTGGATTTGTTGGTGATGTCGGTTTGCAATAGGGTTCTGTGGGATTCACAAACCACTACAGGCTATTTGAGAATTTTGTATGCTTTTTCACAGCTTTTCGAGTCAAAGTAGATTTAGAACACAGGTCTCGGGGAAAATATGCTCGGGTTGATAAATGTGGTTTTGTTTTGTTAGGTGAAAGATGTTATGAAGAAGCAAGATGAACTACCGATTTGTAAGGAAGGAGATTTGATTATGGATCAGCTAATGGAGCTGACGAGTAAGGGATGTGGGTGCTTGCTTGTTATTGACGAAGAATATCACCTGATTGGGACGTTCACTGATGGTGATTTACGGCGGACTCTCAAGGCTAGCGGGGAAGGCATCTTCAAGCTCTCTGTGGGCGAAATGTGCAATAGGTAAACATAAAAACTACTTTCCCATTGCGTCGGGTGGGGTGTGGTGGGGTTTAAAGGGGAGAGCTACCTCCTATTGTGTAGCTCAACTAGTTAGTGTTCTTTAAAAAAAAAAAAAAACATAAAAATTACACCTTATGTTTTGCTAGTAGAACCTCTTTTTGTGATAAGGTGGTGAAACTATAACAATTAGGTAGTGTTTGGAACACTATTTTCATGACCAAAAAGTCATAATCTACGTGTTCTCGGGTTGTGTTGAATGTTTAGTATTATGTTAAGTGGGTCAGGTCGAACAGAACCCAATTGTCAAATAGATTATCTTCATTTCACAAGCTTTTTACTAGCATGTGTTCTGTTATGTAAATTTTGCTTAATGAATCAACTGAACTCGCTTTTGGCTTTATCAGGCACCCAAGAACAATCGGACCAGATGCAATGGCTGTGGAAGCCATGCAAAAGATGGAGTCTCCGCCATCTCCGGTACAGTTCCTGCCCGTGATCAATCATCAGAACATCTTGATTGGCATTGTTACATTGCACGGCCTAGTTTCAGCTGGATTATGATGTGTATGCGCTTCTCATCTTGTACCTTGCTATTCAATTCATTGAATGATTCTTTATACCTGTTTAGATTTGTAATCAACCCTAAGTAGTGAACTATCGGCAACTTATGTTGGAACTCAAAAATGGATGTAATACTATTCTTATCTAGCCTTCTTTTGATGTCTATTTTGTGCTCTTCATGTCGTAGTTATAGCTTGATAATCTTGTAATCATGAATCTCTAAACCCGGCCTTTGAATTTGTTTTGGGTTTTGGTCGGTTTGTGAATGCCTAACCTGAACCCGTCTTGAAACGGGTGCAGTTTGCACATTAGAATTCTATGAATTAAGGTGAAGGATTGTTTTTGAAAGCAAGTTGACTGAGGAAACTAAAGAAGCCATTAGATAATTGAAACGACTGGTCGTTTAGAATCACCTTTCTTTGAGATTGTGGTGACCTACTGGGTGTAAAGTATAAAGTATAAACTGTAAAGGATGCGAAAGCGACTGGTCGTTTGGAAGGAAGGAAGTTTGGGCTTATGCAGATTCAAGGCCCAACTCAATCCTTAGCCCATTTCAGCAATGCCTTGGATTTTGAAGTGGTTACTATTTGGGCCCATTTTTTAGGAGCTATGATTAGAGAGTTGACAATTCGAATTTTAAATAATGACGATTTGGGTCTTTTCGGAATTGGGTTGTTCGAATTTTGAATAATGACAAGTTGGGTCTTTTCGGATTTGGGTTGAGAATTACCCACATACTAAATGAAGTTATTTAAGTAATGAATCGAGCTAAACCGATAAAATTTAAAAAAATCTCAGCGAAACTTTTTTAGGTTTGAGATTCGGTCAAATCAATATGAATTTTTTCCTATTGAATTATGTCTATATTAACAATAAAGAATACCACATATAGATATTATTGATGATTTTTTATATACAAATGCACAATAAGTTATGATCAATAAAAAAAACAACACTATAGACAACAAATCTACTAATCAACCTAAGCACAACCTACAATCTAACATTTGAATCAAACATGCATACAAATGACACAACCCTAACTAGCTAGCTACCTTGCAACCCAAGAAACCAATAACCTCCACAACTTTACACTAACATGTCAACATTCAATATTTGGGTTGGTGTGTGTGTGTAATATTTAGAAGAAAACCATGTTGCTATCAATTTGATCACATTTCATCTCCTCCAAGCTCCCATGTTCTTCCAAACTCATGTCCCATAAGAACCCATAATCATCCTCTTGAGCTTTGGAGCTAAGCTGGTCAGTGAAGGAGTTGGTGTCTCCTAGTGAAGTCTCTTGAGAGTATTGAAGAAGGTTGAGCAATGAGTTATGGGTTTGGTTCTTGTTGTGGTTTAGATTGGGAATAAGGGTATTTTGGTCCATTGTGAAAGGCGAGGTGGCTAAAGAAGGAAGTGCGCTTTCATACAACATTTGCGGACTCATTAGGTGGTTGTTGTCGTCTTCTGGTACCTTGCTTTTGTGAAACACTCTACACAGTACCCAATCTTCCTGAAAGTAAAATAAAATAATGTATTAGCATATAATACGATTCAATGCACACGATTCTTACTGCAACTAAATTGTTACATTTATATCAATATTTTATTTTATTTTGGTCTTTGTATTGCCCGTTGTGTTTCGATTCGGTCCTCCAACTTTGCAAATGTGTCTCAAAGTGGTCCATTCCCTTATTGTGTTGATAATTTAAGCAACAAATTAAGAGAAATATTAAATTAAATACCGTTTTGAATTAACGCTTGTAGTTGAGAAACTAAAATAGTGAGATAGTTTATCGTTGTCTCAACATATACTATCTATGCCCCGAAACAAGTTGACGAAAATGACAATGACAAGACTTATTCAACCATTTCCTTGCAATTTCCTTTGATATCTAAAATGACTAACATGAAAATAGAATTAAGTAGGTACTAGCTCCCCACTTTTCTTCATGTTTCCTCTCATATAAGAACATGCTTGCAGGGTATGCCTTAAAAATGAGGGCCGCGAATCTAAACAATTCGGGTTGTACATATTTTTATTTGATTATTTTGCCAATTTTACTGTGTCTCATCACTTAGTAAAATACGTTACAACCGTTAAAAACTGTTAAATAAAACTTTGTATGTTTTTAGATCAACTCACGGCCTGTGTTACTAGGTAAATTTGTGAATAGTCCTCGTCAATTCAAATCCGAACAATCTACTCATATTAGTTTTAACGCAACTTGGCACTTCCAAACATATATATGCATGTCTATGTATAGGTGTAAGTAAATACTCAAATATAGTACCAAACAATTGAGAAGAAAAAAAAGTGAGAGAAAGAGACCTTGGGAGGCATGTGAGGAGTCTCCAAGCGAAACTCATGCATGATCCAGCCAGTTTTGATCCCATTTGGAGCTCTATTCTTGTAGAACACTAGCGTTTTTCTCATCCCTACGATCTCTCGGGTCAACGGATCGGGGACAGTTCGATCTTTCCCGGTCGCCTTCCAGTAACCAGATGTCGTCGCCCTATTGGTTCGATACCCCGTCGCGTATTTACGGTCGCGGAAGCTGAAGAAGTACCATTCCGTTGCATTTAGCTTAGCCACCTCTGTATACACACATTGTTCACATGTGATGATGTCATGAGATATAAGCTATAAAGGTACGTTTTGAACACTATTTTAACAAAAGAATTCAATAAACCAAATTAGTTTGTTGAGTGACAATCGAGTTTTATATACAGAAATTATCGAACAAGTTCATTGATTGAGTCATGATGAAGTCGTCAAATCACGTCTAACTTCACATCACTGTTTTCAATCTCTGTGCTGAATATAACGTACATAACTATTTAGACTCAAACTCGTGAACAAGATGCAACCTGCATTTACATTCGGGTAAGATGGTTCCAATAATTTTAGGTTTGGTCGGATAACCCATGAACTCACAATACTTGCAAGTTCGGATTAGGTCCAAACTTAAAACTTAAATTATCAGCTCTACTTGTAATACTGGCTTGTTGTTGAAGAAAAAACTAAGGTAAATCCATTTGTGACAATCATTCTTTAATTTGACATTGAAATTTCATGAAAAAAGAAAGTTTTCTTTGAAAACTTATGTTGGTATGTCCATGTCAATATGTCTCTTGTGGGTTATGAGAATATATATTGGTGTGGCTTTGGGGTCAAATTTGAACATAATTGCTTGCAAAGAATATAACTGGCCACTAGGGTTTATCATTTGAGAGTTGGCCATTTTTGCTTTTATAAGCATAAGAGAATAGTTTTCAAACAACAATGTTGAGGTGACCATTGGGTTCATGCAACTTCCATATAAGCGTCACACAAACATGCGTGTTTTAAAATAAATACGCGTAAATAATGACACCTCATGTCACAAAAATATAATAGTTAGAAGATAAATATGCATATATAATTTTTTTTCTTCACATATGTGTTTGTAGATAAATTGCGTGAATAATGATATGTCATGTCAAAAAATATATGTGTTAGAGGATAAATATAGGTAATATATTTTTTTCTTGAGGTGGTTAAATGAAGTGTCTTAATTGGCATATTTGCATGAGATAATCTTATTAGACCCAATGAAAAGAAGAAGGTAAAATTAATATATATAAATTCATGCAACTTCTGTATAATTGTCGCAAAAACATGCGTGTTTTATAATAAATATGTGTAAATAATGATATATCACAAAACAATAATATACATGCATGTTGTAAGAAAAATACGCTTAATGATATGTCATATGTCATTGCTTGTACGACTGTCATCACTGATTTATCTTGCGTGTTAAGGAATATAAATGAATAATTCTTTTGTGTATAGTCACTTCCAAGTTCCCACACACAAAAATAATTATTAGATATATTTTTGTGAGATGACTATACATTCCAATTATAAATAGCTAAAATGAGGTGTTCAAATTGGCATCTCTTCATGAGATAATCTAATTTTAAATAAAAAACATCTAGAATAAATAAATGT
The DNA here is from genome assembly GCA_036897625.1 of Pelargonium cotyledonis. Lineage (NCBI taxonomy): Eukaryota > Viridiplantae > Streptophyta > Magnoliopsida > Geraniales > Geraniaceae > Pelargonium > Pelargonium cotyledonis. Next base: position 5,780 of record JAYMTA010002565.1, on the reverse strand, counting down.
GTGTAGAAAAAAAAAAAGAGAGAAAATTTTAAAGTATTACTGAAAAGATAAGCACCAAAAGTCCATAATTATTTACTACAAAAGTGCCTTTAGAGGATAAGCACCAACTTGTAGATTGATTGTAGCTAAAATTATTCCCAAAACCCTATTTAAAATTTGTTATTTTGGTTCTATTTTCCCTTAAAGTCAGCTCTATTTAATTCCATAAATGCACAGAAACTTATGTACATGAAAAATTGCAATCAATATCAATTAATAAAAGATAATTATGTACAAAAATACAAAAAATATTAATGCGTACATATGGAGTAGTTAAAAATCAGTTCAATGATATAAAATAATTATATTAGAAAAAAACCTTGGTGTAGTATGAAAAACATTCAGAATTATTTTGAATATAAAAACATATAGACGAATATTAAGAAATATGTGTGAAAATATAATGTGTTTAGACAATTATTACCGAAAATAATATCAACAAACATTGAATCGCGAATAATTTTTGTGTGCAACTAGCTATTCCATTTATACAACAATAACAATGAACGATTTTGATTTTAATATATATAATTATATGATCAGAATTCCATGTTAATAATAATGTAATATGAAAAAATACCAACAAATAAAATCCATGGTTTCTCTGGTTAAGTCTCTTCTAAGAAACCAAATATATATAGTTAAAAACATGAAATCTACGTATTTTTTTTTAATGATAAACCACACAAAAATAAATTATATATGTATGTCATCACTTGAAAAAGCTAGTTAATTATCACGTGAAGAAATGAACTTAATATATATATATATATATGTATATCGTGAGTTAAAAGAAAATGATGTCATTAAAAGTGTTTGAGAGAGAAGAACAAAGTATGTATTTTAGTAAGTAATTAAAAGCTTAGAGAACAAGTCATGGCAGTTCTTGATGATCTCTTTTTCTTATTTTCACTTTACTTCTTCAAAGACACACACATATGGGAAACATGTGCATGTGTTTGTTCTTTCTGGTTTTCTATTGTATGCCAAACATCTTTGTTTCTATGTTCTATTTATGCTATGGACCAAAGCATGTTTTCAACTATATATATTAGATTGAACATATATCAAATATCATCAAATTAGGTGTTCAGGTGTTAGTTTAAGCTTTTGATTGAGTGAGGCGTCCACACGTGGTATCGGAATTTCAAAACTACCAAAAACGGCATTTTGTTTCAAAAAAGTTATAAGCTGGTGATTTATTTTTTCTGTTAGTAAATGTTATTTATGACATATAGCAGTCAGAGACGACTATAACACACATTTTGTTAGACATTTAATGAAAGATAAACATTCATGATACCTCTCGTTAGACATATCCACGCAAAAATTGTGATAGAAAATCAACCAGAAAACTCGTCAAAAAAAAAGGAAGAAGAAGAACTTTGTGGTCATAAGTTTGAATCCCACTCCAGTAAAAAAAAACAGTTAAAATTCTAAGCACATGGATGGGTCACATGAAATAATGAGAGAGAGAGAGAGAGTATATACCAGGAAGCTGCCATGGCTCACAAGTGTGCAAGTCAATCTCCACCAAAGTACCCTTCAAGATCTCATGATCATTTGCAATCTTTTTGTATAGATAATGGCACACCAACTCTTCATCACTTGGATAAAACCTAAACCCTGGTGGTAGTGTTGCTCCAATATCTCTTAGACCCATGATCTTATATATATATATATCTATGTATCTATATCTATATATGCACTCTCTTTTTTCCTTCTCTTTCTCTCTCTTTGCACCCACCAAGAAAAGAAAAGAAAATGGGAAGGAAAATCTTAGAGTTTCAATGAAACTTAGTCTCTCTCTTTTTTGTTTGTTTTGATATATATAGAGAGAGAATGTGAATGATGATCTCCTTTTGTGCTTTTAGATTTGAAATATCATATGAAGAAGAAAGGTTAAATATATTTATAGATTGGATGAGAGAGAGAGAGAGAGAGAGAGAGGTTAATAAGAATTTTGTTATTACAATCTTTATTTTAGCTAATAATTATTAGGGTATGTTTGTAGAGTTAGTTATAGTGGGAAGTTTCAAGAAAAACCAAACTCACAAGTAATCTTGAAAAATAATTAAAAGAGCCAATTCAGTTGATTTTGATGCAACAAATATGGACAAGAACCAAATGATTTCATTACTAAAACATTCCAAAACACCCCTTTTTATTTTATAATATTTTTTATATACAAAAGTATTTTACCTTACTAATTAAATTATATTGTATACTCTATAGATAACATACACAAAACATATAAATATATGAAAAAGGTGTTAAATTTTTTTATTTCAAACCAAATAATTGACCACCTTTTTATCTTATGATAATAATATCTTTGTACCTAATATAATTAATGAATTAAATGTGCAGATTCTTTTTACCAACCAACATGTTATTTTACAAGGTGGCAGATCTATCAATGGACCACAACCTACCATTCTACTTCATATGATAATAAATAAATTAATCAATTTTTTTATCATAAACAATTGTGACCATATATAAATGAAGATAAATAATGTATGTAATTAGTGGTGGAAAAATCATTTGTGTATATTTAGATAATAATATCCATTATAAGTAATATAGTTTAAATTCAAGGTTTCTCACTAGGTGAAAACTTGTTAATTTCCTATATGACCACATGATTGATATTGTTGTAAATAATTGTTCAATCAAAACACATCACGTGTGTCGGTTACGTTAACTTAAAAATATTATTTAACGTATCAAATACAGATCTCTTAAATATTCTCAATGTAAACGTGACATATCATTCAAATCATATCAATAATTTAAGATTTATTGTCCTTATTATAAGTAACATTGTGCCTCTTCATTTCACACAGGTGTAGTATACTACAATATGCTTACTGTCATGCATATAAAACACCTAAGGGTGTTTTATACAATAGTTAATAGTTTTGGTTAATTAGGTTTGGAACCATATTAATTAGAACATCATTTGATCATATTGAGGTTGCTAAATTAAATATTTAAGTAATGGATAATAAAATCATATATATAAAGTGAAATGTAAATAGCTTATTGAATATATTATAATTATATTTATGGAATAATGTTTTTTAGTGATCAGCAAATAATCATCACAAAATAAGTAAAATTTTGTTTGGTGTTCTTGTAAGTAAGTTCAAAATGTTTGTACAAATTATTCTACAACTAAAATTTTAAAGCTACTTTTCAATCAAAATCACATAGTTATTTCTAAATTTGTATAAATTCTCAATAATTTCAACTTTAGTTCAAGCTCTTTTTTTTTATTTTTTTATTTTTAAAATAGCTCTAACAAAACCTTTACTGAATAAAACTTTTTGTTCTTTAAATATTAGTCACTAATAACTTGTCCAACAATCATAGTACCAATAATGAACATATTTGGAGACCACCATCTCATCCCCATATCCATATGTTCAATTGTTGATCACAATTAAAAACTATATTTTTTTCAACAAAAAATAAATATAATAATAATTTTTTTTTATGGATCTAGGTTGTGGGACCTACTTCCATTGGGGGTCCACTAATGATGAAGGACCATCATCATCCATTTTTGTGGACTCATCTAAATAAATTTCTTGATTTCAATTTTTGAGATTGAGAAAGATCAATAATAATGAAAATATGGACAAATTAATATTTTGTCACATGTAATCATATAACATTAACAATCATAATTAGGCACCATCTACATTATAGATGGCACATCAATGGACTAGATTGGACCCTTAAGTAATTAAGTAAATTTATTTATGTTGGTCGGAGTGAAATGTCGATAATACCCTTTTGTATTCCAAAAAAAGGTAGTTTATCTCAATAATCAATAGTCTTATCTATATACCCAAAAGAATAAAAGTAAAAAACAAGGTTACTTATGTAATTGGAAATTTTCCTATTTGGATGATAAGTCATTTTCCAAAATTTGAGATAATATGTACATTCAGGAACAAGTTTGATGCAGACATCTAAAATAATGGATGTTCTTCAATCTTGATTTTTATCCAATTTAGGAAGAAAAAAAAGCATAATTAATGAAATAACCTTGTACTTGTCCCACCAAAAAAACTATATAATAATGTTCACATTTATTAATTATTGTGTTGAGTATATAACGTGTAAATAATTGTGCATTTACTATCTTGTAACTCACTCATTCAAAAATTGTCAAATGTACAATATATTTGTGAGACTAAAAATAGGATAATTAATTTTTAATTTGTACCAAAAAAAAACTTATAAAAAGAAAATATCATTTTCCCATATTTTCTATGAAGTCAAGATGGGTCATGAGATATTCTACTTTTTATTCTTTCAAAAAGCATAGACTAAACAAAACATAACTAAATTACTTGAGTGACTAAAATTAGTTTAATTATGGGTACACGTCACGAGGGTAGTGACGTAATTTAATAAATTAAATTAAATTAATTAAATCAATGATTATCAATCAGCATAAAAAATTGTACGGCTAGGGTTTAATTTTAATTTTAATTATCTTTTTTTTTGGAAGAAAAAATAACATTGTATATATTTATTTTATTTTTTGTTATTTATTATTTTGGTTAGGTGACCCAAATGTTGGAGAATGAGTGACGGCTTTAAGTTCCTCAATCTCTCATTCTTCTTTGGAACCAATAATTTTCAATTTCTTTCAAAACTGTTCCTCTTTTTTACTAATTAAGTTTACTTCCATAAGTTAAGGTCTCTCAAAACTCTCTTTTTCTATCACTTTCAAATCTTTGTTGATCAATTCAATATGAGTCCAACATTGGTCATGTCTAGTCACCTTCTATGTCCTATCACTTATTGCCAACTTATGTTCATATCTTGTGTAGTAGGCCCCATGTCGAAAAAAAGGCTCAAAACTGATATCATATGGTATTGTCATTGGGCTCAAATTGGTAAAACGTGGTCCGATAAACATTACGTCGGTCGTTCTTAGTCATCTTATGTGTTGTGGGTCCCATATCGAAAAATGAGTCGTAGCTGATATATATGATCTAATCAATATTGTTGTTCTCAAACTGGTAAAACGTGGTCCGATAGACTTTACATCGGTTGTGCTTAGTCATCTTATGTGTTTTGTCGACTATTTGCAACTCATGTTCATATCTTGTGTTGTGGGCTTCACATCGGAAATGGGTCGTAACTGATATGATCATATGATATTGTTGTGCTCAAACTGGTGTAAGATAGTCCGATAAACGTTACATCGGTTATGCTTAGTCATCTTCTATGCTCTGTCAAATATTGCCAACTTATGCTCATACATTTTGTAGCATGCCCCACGCCGGAAAATAGGTCGTAACTTATACGATCTGATATTTCCGTTGTGCTCGAACTAATAATAGGTGGTCTGATAAACATTACATCAGCCGTGCTCAGTCATCTTATCTGCTTTGTCGACTGTTGCCAACTCATGTGCATATCTTGTGTAGTGGGCCCCACACTGATCCCTAAAATCTAGAGAGGGTAAATGCGTAAGGTGTCGTGTTATAATGTGTCACGTTGTGATGATGTTCCAATTCATTTGTGTTTGGTCTTTCACGCTTGATGCTTTCTTGTGTTAGTAGATCCACTCATATCGCCTAATGTAAATAACTAAATATAGACTTATTCTTCTACACTACAAGAAACTGCTCTATTTTCGGCGGAAAAATTTCAGACGGAATCTACGACGGAAATGCTTTATTCCGTCGGAAATAGAAAAACTTTTTTTTTAA
>JAYMTA010002564.1:0-16225 GCA_036897625.1 Pelargonium cotyledonis | reverse complement strand
GTATTCACATGATCAACTCATCATCAATCTCCGGGGTTTTTTACAGAAGTACTGGCACATTATGGGTAATGAGGTCACGTCTGCTTGCATCGATGCGCTAACCCGAGGACGGATTCTGGAGGAGTGAACGAGACCATCATAGTTTTGATCCCGAAGAAGTCGGAACCTAAGGAGGTGACAGACTTACGACCCATTGCTCCTTGTAATGTCCTTTACAAAATTGCCTCCAAAGTGATAGCTAATCAGATCAAACTAATCTTGGCCGATATAATATTGGACACCCAATGCGCCTTCCTTCCAGTTTGGTTGATAACTGACAACATCTGCGTGGCAAATGAGCTTTTGCACCACATTAGGAAACACCAAACAGGTCATTCGGGGGCTCTCAAGCTCCATATGGCCAAAGCATACGATGGTGTGGAATGGGAGTTTCTAAGAGGGATGGTGCTGTGATTTTTCATGCAGATTGGGTGGATTTGATGACGAGTTGTGTCAGGTTCTTCAATTTCCGGGTGGAGATGGATGAGACGCTCTCTTGTAGGTTCACGAAGTCGAGGGGAGTACGGTAGGGGGACCCTCTATCACCGTATTTATTTCTGATTGTTGTAGAAGGGCTATCTTTCTTGATGAGGCACAAAGAAGAGCTAGGAGAGATCAGTGGGTGTCAGGTTTCTTGAGAGGGCCCGGTGGTTTTCCACCTCTTCTTTGCTGATGATGCTTTGATCTTCTTCAGGGGCATGTTCGGGGAAGAAAGTTAACTAACACAAGTCCTCTCTTATGCTTGGGGCGAAGGTGGATCCGGGCATTAGTCACCAGTTGGTTTATTGTTTGGGGGTAGAACGACTGCAGAATTTTGAGACCTACCTTGGTGTGACGAGCATGGGCCGGAGGTGGAAGCAGAATCGAGGTTTTTGACTACCTAGTGAGAAGAGTCCAGGCACGTACGTCTACTTGGTCCGCACATGCCTTATCTAAGGCGGGCAAGGAAGTTCTTTTGAAGACAGTTGCATAGACGGTCCTGACTTACTGTATGGGGGTTTACCTTCTCCCTCTGACCACATGCAAGCAAGTTGAACAAGTCATTAGCAAGTTCTAGTGGAGCTTAGGGAAGGGCTCATCTAAAGGTCTACATTGGAAGGCTTGACAAAGTATGTGCAAAGGGAAAACAGAAGGGGCTCAATTTTCGTGATATCCATGCTTTTTTTTATAAGCGAGCGGTATCTTTTATTTAAAAAAACCCGAGGGTTTAAATAAAAGTACAATAAAAAGGCATGCTAGATTCTCAAACAATATTGAGGATCTAGCACCCAAGAAGCGAAAGAGAAATTACAACTGGAATGAATACAAGAAACCAATGAAAATGAAAAACTATGAATGTGATAAAACGTCTACAAGGAATGCTATATAAAGCAGCAAGCTACGAGAAGCATTGCACCTTCGAGGGAATGACGAGTCTCCAAGTTGCCTTGGCGCATACTAAACGAGTACTGCTCAATTAATGACAATGATAGCTTGAATGAGATGAATCATATAAGGATAAAAGTCCCCCCGGACGATCAACAAAAGGCGAGAAGCAAAAACAGACCAATAATGACTACTATAAACTAGATATCGAGAAAGAAAAGATGATGTGCAATTTGGTTTATTGAATGAATACAATACTAGGTTTAGACTTTTGAATTAGGGATCGCAAACGAACACCTTTTTGTTGCGTTGATGCCCCCGAATGTTCCATGCTTTTAATTTGGATCTATTAGGGAAGCAGTTTTGGCCGCCTGAGAGGTATCTGGATTCTCTATTTAGCCATTTGTTTAGAGCTAGGTATAGCCCACACGGGTCTTTCTTCGATGCTGGTCCTGGGTCAAAACCTAGTTACGTGTGGCGGAGTATGCGAGCAGCCCAAGATTTCATTCGTAAGGGTAGTATCAAGCGGGTGGGCGCGAGTTTCAACAACCCGGGCATGTTCCTAGTAGTGGGACCTAATGTCCGGGTCATTGACTTGATGGAGATCGGCCGACGAGATTGGAACAGGGTCCTGGTCAACCAAATCTTTGAGCCGGTCTCAGCCCGTGCTATTCTCAAGATTCGATAAAGCGGGACCGTGAATGAGGATGGGTGGTATTGGATCCACGACAGGAAAGGGCACTATTCAGTGCACAATGGGTACCGCACGATTAGGTGGATCATGGGGTCTGAGGATGATGGTGGTCTCGAATGGAATCTGATATGGGATGTCAAGGCTCAAGGGAAAGTCAAACATTGTATATGGAGAGCTGCAACGGGATGCTTACCAGTTCGGGAATGACTGGTGCAGCGTCGGGTTGAAGTACTAGAGGAGCGTCCCAAATGCAGGGTAGCTCCTGAGACGGTGGATCATGATTTGTTACATTGTCCCTTTTCACTATCGATATGGCAGTGAATAGGCATGCAGGCTACCGCGGTGGCGTCGGAAACATTTTCGACAATGGATTTTGAGGATTGGGGAACAGAAGGACAATATCCTGATCAACAAATGCTTCTATCTGGCTTGGGGGATTTGGAAGGGATGAAATGAGAGAGTGTGGAACAACAAATGGCACACGGAAGAGGAGATTATTATCATGGCCATGTCTACGCAATCTGCGTGGACTAAGGCCCAAGGCGTACCGGACACCGAAGGGCCCAGGGTGGCTCGATCCCTTCGTTGGCAAACTCCGGCGGAGCCTTTCATCAAGAACACTGATGGGGCGACCTTTCCGGAAGTGGGTCGGTCAGGCGGAGGTTAGGTGGCCCGATCTGGGACGGGGGCTGTTGTGGGGGGAGGTCGGGTGGGATAAGACAACGATGACGGGGTGGAAATAGTGGAAGCTCGGACCATACTGGCTGCTTTGGCGTGGGAAAACTCGAGGCGGTGGAGATGGGTTATAGTTGAGTCCAATGATAAGTTGGTGATTGATGCTTTACAGATCGGAGGGGAGGGCTACCCCAGTGCGTTAGGTCTGGTTTATTATGATATTCTAGCTCTCAAACGTAGTTTCGAGGAGATTCGCTTTACTTATGTTCCTAGAGATTATAATAAGGCTGCACACTTATTAGCTAGACCTACGTTTAAAATTGTAGGGGTTGATAGGGGCAGGGGCTTTCAAAATGTGCAAGAGTTTGGAGAAACCGTTGTAAGCGATTTGTCATGGTAATAAGATGATCTAAACACCCGCTCAAAATGAAAAAAATAATTCAAACAGTCGTTCATAAATTCAAGCTGCCTATTGAAGGATTTGAACAATGCTCATATTGTTTTAATTCTAAAATTTGAAAATCCCCAAGAGCTAAGTGACTTCAAACCCATTGGTTCATGCAACTTTATTTACAAAATTGCATGTAAAGTCCTGACAAATAAGCTAAAAGAAATCATTAATTATCCCACCCCTGAAAAATGAGTTTATTCTAGATAGAAAAATTTAAGATAATATCATTTAGGCCTTAGGCAATAGTCATATGAAACATTTAAACTTACTATAGTCATATGAAAATTCTTACTTGAAACCATGAGAGCCTAAGGACACTCGTTCAAATGGTAACATCTTATCTTACGATGTATATCTCCTATGTCTTACTCGACCTTACTAAATGAGAAAAAATCAGATTGGTTCAAACCTTACAAAGGCCTTAGGCAAGAGGATGCACTATACACACATGTATGTATATAAGGACGTGAAGACCTTCTCTATATCTAGAGGAGGGTCTAAAGTCAACCATTCTATTGCACTCCATATATTTTAGAATTGAAATTTGGATTCATGCCAAAATATCAAGTCAATTATATTCCTAAGTCAATCTATTAACAAGTCTTCAATTCTAACACCCTAAGAAGATTTACCATAATCTTTTAGGTAGTCCTTTAAATCAGTATAATAAAATGGGGAGATATTTTGAAATTCCTAAGATGGAATGATTTCAAAGTAAAATATTTTATTGTTTTTGAAACCTCCAAGGTCTGGAAGCTGAATCTACCTTCCCAAGTAGGGAAACTGATTCTCATCCAATCTACGCTAAGCTCCTTGTCGGTGTTCATAATGAATCTCTTTGATACGTCCAAATATTTTGCCCAATGGTTAGATGAGTTCTGGTGGCCTAAGGAAACAAAGGGATCCATTGGAAGGAATGTTGCATGTCAGTCCCTATTATCTTCAGAAAGGAGACAAAGTTGACGAACTCATACCCCAAAGTCTCAAGGTCATGCATTCCTTGACAGTTAACTGATCAAATCTTGAAAATTTCTCTTCCCAAGTGGGAAACATCCCTGATAAGCTTAATAGAAAGATTCATTAGAGGAATCATCAACTTTCTCAGTCAAAATTACCAATGATGATATCGAAGAGCAAACTAATATCCGTCCCTCCTATCCTTCACATTTCCTCTATTGAAAACCTACGTATTTTGAGGACAAAATATGAACCCTCTTTACCCCGATCATTAAAGTGGGCCTCCTATCTATTTTTTCAAACATGGGATACAACAATACATAAATGAAGGGTAACAGAACAAAAGGCTTGGAATTGGATACGAATCTTTCCTTTCAATACTGCATTTTATTTATGCTGGAAACGAATCTTTCCTCGTTAAAAGTGAAAATTAATTTTAAAAAGTATGGGAATAAATACAAAACAAATTTTCCTTGGTAAACCTCGAAACCAATATCAAATAATGGAATAAATCTCTCTCAGAGGGATCAAATCTAATCTCTACAGTATGACCATTTAGCAAAATAGACAAACCTGCATTTGTAAATATGTCTCAAATCTCGCAACACATCATATTTTCAATGATTTTGAAGTGTTAACAAATGTTGCGCTTTTATTGAAACCCTCCAGCAATAGAATCCGTACAGCTTCTATGCCATCTTGAAATGCAAAGTCCAACTGAAAACATATTTGCATCCCATTCATAATTCCAATTTATATCTTATGAATACATTATATATCAATGTAGGGAGAAATGTTCACATACCTCTTCACGTTCTTGTTTGCTGAAGGGGCGAAGAACATAGTTGGCAGGGTCCATTTTTCCCGGCGGTCGCCCAATGCCTAAACAGATATTCCCCCAAACAATTTAGAAAATATGGACATAAGTAGGCATAGCACTTCGGTTGTACTCTTAACTCACTATCAAAAACATACCTATTCTTAGACGAGGAAAATCATGACTTCCTTTCAAGCGTTCAATGATACTTCTCATCCTACGAGAGAAAGCATTGTATTCAAATAGAGGGCCCTCTTTTGAAATTCAACGACTTCATCCATTAAACCAATGTTTTTCTAGGGAACCATACGAGCCCACCACCAATTTAAACATTCTACCCGCAATATAACATTCTACGTGAACATGGAGTCTTAACACAGATAAACAGAAGCATCCTCACCTGTATGAAATACGGCTTTTTGCCAGGAGTGGAATGATGTAAAAGTGAAACCCCTAATTCTACTACCAATATTTAAGCAACCAACAAGTATAACAGACTTTTTAAGAAATTATTTGCCCCATGCCCAACCAATTTCTGCGCCAATATAAGTTATGCAATCTCATACCAAAACCTGGAATGCTAACCCATTCATTCATCATATTAGGAGAGATTGACACTGTTGAGAAGTGGGTGTTGTCCCACATTGGAAAAATAAAAAGTGAATGAGCTAAATATAATGGTAGAAGCCAAACCCTACTAATAAGGTTGACCTTTTAGTAGTGAAAGCTCAAGCCATTGTATTTAGCCCGTTATTGAAATACACATTACCTTCCACCTAAAAGACTCAGTTTAGGGTGATAATAACGTTAATGGTACGCAAAATGTGTTTTTTTTTCCCTTTTTAATCTGGCCCCAAAATAATAATAATGAAAATGACCCCATCATCCATATAATTAGGCAAATGTCCCCGTGGGCCGCATTGGGTGTTGAATTATTGAGCTTAACGCCACTCCTTGAGACATTAAGGCCATATGCTTAAATCTAAGGCGCAATTGTCCTAAATTTTGTGATACAGGAAGTCATTTAGGACATCAGTCATTATTACTAATCTCTCATTATTTATCCGTTTGTAATATTTGCTTCATTTTATAACAATTTAAAAAATCTCAATTATTTAAATTACTATACTAACATATATTGCTACCTATAAAATATATTTATCTACCACACTAACCTTTTTGGAATACACCTAATTTCAAAATCACATTAATAAATTGGCTGGAAGACCCTGCCGGCGGCCGGCTGGCTTAACGTCATAGAACATGGTGTTATGGCCTTAATGCCTCAAGGAGTGGCGTCAAGCTCCATAATTCAACGCCCAACGGGGGCCACGGGGCCATTTGCATAATTATATGGAGGATGGGTTCATTTTCATCTGTGTTTTTTTTTTTTGCTAGATTAAAAAAAAAACATTTGTATCTTCCCATTAGATGCTGAACTATAATTGACTGCCTAAGATTCACAAACATGAAGATGGAGATATACAGTATTACAGAAATTACCCATTCTGCCCTCCATGTCCACCTTTTGGCAATAGTCGCAATTTTGCAAAAGGCAAATCCATATCATCAAAAATCTAGAAAGACAATCATGAGTTTGAGCGTAGAAGAGTCAAGTAACACTTCAGCCAACATGAGAAAAGATACACATTTTACCACTAGTACTTGCTTCAGAGGAATCTTGTAATATGAAACAATAGCCCCAACCTTCAAATATGATCAAATATCAAAACATGGAAAATAACCTAGAAACATCAGCATGCTAGATTTATGATTTTTTTTGTATGAGCTCACTTACAGACTCACCGCTTGCATTCATGAATGTCTGTGGTTTGGCAAGCATAACTGGAACATTTCCAATAAGACCTGGGAACATGAAAACTAAAGCAATTAATGCTGTAAATAGCAAGGGTACAGTAAGAAATGAAAAGATTCTGATTCAACATTGCCCTTCATTTCTGGGACCCTGCATAATTGGCAAGGGTGAATAGTTCATGACAACTATCTTAAATATAGATTAAGTTATAGAAAACATGACACCGGGAATAAAATTCAAAAAGAGTAATAGTCAGAAGAGGAAGTGTAGAAAAGGTAATGAAGTGCGTAACATTTCAACTAATATAACAATTATTATAGTCCCCCTCTCCAAGTGTTTTTTAAACCGGACTGGCCAGTTCTACTGGGAGCAGTCCGGTTGTTGCATGAACCAGGCTAAATGTCATACTCAGTTAGATCTGGTCAAACCGGCAAAAATCAGTGATCCGTTGACTGGGTTGACCAGTTAAATGAAAATTATGCTATTGAGCCTAATTTAGAAATCCCATAAACTTATTGAAATCCAAACTCATGTTTCTAAGTTTATTTGAGCCCAAACCTATATGTTATAATTACGAATCCAAGCCCATAGTTTAAAACCAAACCCAAAGTTTTATTAATGAAGAAAAAAGAACTGTGTTGCCTACCTCTCTTCTTCACTTCTTTGTTTCAAACACAGCAGGTTCATTTCACTTTTTGCCAGCGGTGAGCTGCTGATTTAATTTTGAGAACAGCAGTGGGCTGATGTGGTTGGGAATGGTGGCATACTACATTACTACTGCAGCCAGCACAGGCACCAGGTTGCTGTGATTCTGGCATTGTAAGCTGCTGGGTTTCAGGCATGGAATACCAGCTGCCAGTTCTGGCATTTTAGCAGCTGCTTTCTATGTTGATACTCTGATTTGGCTGAGAGGATTTAGGTTTTGAGATTTATTATCATCTTACACAGAGTTTGGTATCAGAAAGATGCTCTATTCAATAAATTTAGCAGAAGATTTTAAAATGATGCAGCATGTGAAGCTTTGGCATATAGTGGCATCATGCATCAAGGGATAATAAAGAAGAAATGAAATATACAATCCAAGTATCCAACGAGAAGATATGCCCTAAGCCTGAAATAGTTCATTAAAAGATGAACCAAATGAGTTTTAAGCTGAAGGGTAAAGATGATCTAAATATGTGAACAGAAGATTGTCTTGCATAATCTTTCTTCTTAATCATCAAATAAGCTCAATTTTAGCCCCAGAAACATTTTCCCACCATGTGAATGCTATAACAGCAACTAAATTAACAAATCTGTAAACGCAAACCTTTTCCATACAAAGCTTTGAAGGAAACCTTATCCATAGATATTCCCTCAGCTTCAGCTATAGCATCCACCATCTCAAATCCAACCTAACATAATAAATAAATCAAATTTAGTAATGGTCTCATTGAAGTAAAAGTAAATTTTCCTCCTAGGTATCATGCAAACATATGTACAAGACACGTCGGGCATGGTTCATCTAGGAAAGGGGAAGAGCAAAGAGTCATACTGACATTGTGGCGAGTACCCTGGTACTTCTTGCCAGGGTTACCAAGGCCAACAATCAGCCAGGGATGTTGCTTGGGCTCCTTTAACTCCTCAGTAGTCGATGCATTGGTCACAATCGTGGCGGATAAAGAAGGAGAACGAAAGGAATGAGGCATTATTTTCCAACGAGAAAATAACCCAAAAGAAGATGGTGAAAATAGGATTTTTGAGTAGCTACAGTTGCATATTGGGAATTTAGTAGTGACGACTGATGATATGGAAGCACCAAAGCTCATGATTATTCTTTCAGTCCCCTTTTCGAATCCGGTTGGCGTGTCTCACTTTGATGAACTGAAAGCTGATTACTGCCAATTGAAAGACAAGTTTGCATGGTAAATATTAAATACTTCAAAAAGAGATCAAGTACTGAAACTGTGTCGCAATATAAAGTGAGTGTTTGGCTGTCGAGATGAAAAATCATATTGCTATAAATAAAAAATTTCAGAAAAATGACATTAAGCTAATTTCATCTATAATGCAATATGTTTAAAATGAAATAAATACAGTATTATTCAACGAGAACATAGCGGGTTTGATATATTATTATACATCTAAGCTCATAATTGTTCCATAATCTAAGCTCATAATTGTTCCATAACAGTAAATCTACCAATATTAAAAAAATTTTGCAAAAAGACTTGGTTCAGACTCATTGAAATCTATAATCTACTTGAAGAAAGATGTAACTTTTTACTATAAAGGCAGGGTTTGCAAAAGGTCCATTACCTCCATATAATTCACCATTTTATTGGAAGAAGGAAACATGCTGACAAAAGCCAATATAACATTTGGTGAAGTGCATTTTAAAACTATAAATTGTACGAGACAAAATAAATATACAAAATATAGGTATTTATAACTAGTAATAAAATGAACACATAAAGAAGCCTAGAGTTAGAAATCAGTGAGGAAAAACAATGATGCACATGTCAGAAATTCGTAAAAGAGAAAAAGGAAGAAGATAGAATTCTTGTATAGTAAACATGAAAAACACTTGATGTCCTCCAGACCAGATCGAATTAATTCACAACAATTACTGAATATTTATGTACTATGCCAAAGCAAGTAAGCTCCATATTTTATTTTCATCTTCTGTTCACTGAGAAGCCTATTTAACAGGTCTACATGCATATATAAATGAAACTATGTTGAACCCGACATTTTGAGAACCACATACCTCATATTTCAAATCTTTTAAAATTTTCTTTTATTTCAAATTTCTTATCATCCCAGACCAAATCCACAAATTACCATTTGTTTCCCATGATACAACTTTCTTGCATGTTTGGTATAATTTATGTGCAAATACTAAAAAATTGTCAATATAAAATATGCACGGTATTATATTTATAGAACCAGCCAAAGACATGCTTTGTAGCCTTGTAGGTGACAAGGAGGATATGATTATCTTATCATGTTCAATAAATAAATATATGAATGCTTAATTTAACTTCATGACGATAGTCAGTGCTCCAAAATATCAACAACAATGGCCACTTTATGAAGATTACAAAGCAAATGCACATAACTCCAACATCGCATAAACCCTAAAATGAAACTTATTCTTTTGAAATTCAAGGTTCAACCAACACAAAATTGATTTAAGAGATTACCAATATGAAGTGGAAATTAAGGGGATGCAGGATTGAGGCTTACCAAGCAGAAGAGGCAGAGTCGTCGTCGGAGTCGGTAGCTGAGAAGTGGAGGGTACGGGACGGACTATATATATATATATATATGTTATCGTTTGTGGCTCATTATTTCAATCCTTGCAGCCAGGTGTTGATGCGGGCCGTGGGCCGGAGTTGGTTCAAATATTTAAACCCTCCTTTAAACCCATCAGAGAAGAGAGAAAAATGGGTTTCTCTGCAATCCTTCGCAAATCGGCCTCGTCCTTTGTTCCTCTTGCGAGCCGAAATCACCACTTCGCTGCTCTCAATCGCCACACCAACCCCTCTCTAACCTCTTTTGTGTCTGTCCGTAACTACTCTCTGGCCAAGACTGACGAATTTCTTCTCGCGGGCATCGAAAGGGTGAGTTTTTCTTTTTTTTTCGTTTGTGGGTGCTGCTCTGCTAAGCAATTTCATTTCTATTCATTGTTTGGGTTCAGGAGAGTTCTGGGCTTCTTGTTTGCTTTGTATTTGATTGAAAACATAGAAACTTTGCTACGTTTCCCTGACAATTTTCAGAATTATGTTTGTTAACTCAGAAAAGGTTCTTAATGGTAGGACTTTTGTGTATTCAACTTTGATAAAGTTCAGTGTTACAAGTCATGGTTGGTTGGTTGATGCATAATCCTTCCAGTTTCGAGCCATACAGGAATCATTTTCATCTTACTTGAAATAAAGATTTAAGTACACTGAAATCAGTTTGAATTAGTTCTACTAATTGATTCTGTATTGGTATGAAGAGAAGAGTTGTAAATTTTTCGCCGGAGCTTGCGTTTGGTCTTCAAATCTATAGCTATGGATGTGCTTTTGTTCCTAATCTATAATGGGAACTTTATTCTCTCCCAACAGTTGATGGGATATACTTTTTCATTTAGAATTTCTTTGAAAATCTCATTCCCCATTTATGTCTATGATCTGTTAGTCATTCCTTGATTTGCAATTATATTAGCCCTTCTGTTGCTTCAATATGCTATACTCTGTCATTATGGACATAATCTCATAGTTCATTTGTATACTTCAATATGCTATTGCTTCAATATGTGGAAAGTGTAAATTCATAATGTTATTGCTTCAATATGCTATACTCTGTCATTATGGACATAATCTCATGGTTCATTTGTATACTTCGATAATATGCGCACTTCTTTTCTGGACATAGTCTCATGTCAACTGTTCATTGTTTGGGTCTAGTAGAGTTCTAAGTTTATTGTTCGCTTAGGATTTGATTGAAAAGATAGAAACTTTACTACGTTCCCTGACAGTTTTCAGTTTTGTGTTTGTTAACTGAGATAAGCTTCTTAATGGTTGGACTTTTTATTTATTAGATCTTTTAATAAAGCAGTGTAACAATGCATGGTTGGTTGGTGCATAATCTTTCCATTTAGCATTTTATTGTTCTGACTAGAACCCCAACAAGAGTCTTTTTCATCACACATAAAGATTTAAGTTCACTGAAATCAATTTGAATTAGTTCTACTAATTGCTATTGTCTTGGTATCAAGAGAATAGCTATAAATTTAGTGTCGTACCTTGCATTTTCTCTTCCAATGTAAAGCTATGGATGTGCTATTGTTCCTAATCTATAATGGGAACTGTATTCTATCCCAATAGTTGATGGGATAGATATACTTGTTCATTTGTAATTTCTTTGAAAATCTCATTCCCCATTTCTGCTTCTTTGATATGTTAGTCATTCCTTGATTTGCAATTGTATTAGCCCTTATGTTGGTGCGTGAAGTGTTTATTTGTAATGTTATTGCTTCAATATGCTTTACCATGTGATTATGGACATAATCTCTTGGTTCATTTGTTTTGCATAATACTTCGATAATATAATCACTTCTTTTCTGGTAGGTTTAAGTGGTTCCAGATGGTATCCATTTTAAAATTAAAGATAATCTCGGACTGCAAACCATAAAATTGACAAGAGAGTATCAAGGTCAAACCATAAAAGTTGGGGAAAATATACAAGTAATACGAAATTTAAATGAACTATACTGGGATATTTTGCCCCCATGGCACCTTGTTGGTTCATATCCGACACATCATAATAGGGATAGCTCTCCCCTTCCCCGTAAACCCTTTGATTTTTTGCCAATCAAAAATTTACATGATATTTCTCCAAACTATTTCTTGTATCTGTCATTGGCTCTCCAGGGGACTTGAGAATTATTGGTCTGTTGAAAATTTTATGCTCTGTTTCCTGATTTTTGACTGCTGATAATTTGTTTTGTGGTCACTTCTTTTTATGGTAGGTCGGAGGGATTCCTGATTGTCTACAATTTTATTATGAAGATGTATTGCGTCAGGATCTTTTGCTCAAAATGAATATAAAAAACATTCATCAAGTTCCTAAAGTGACAGAAGTTAGAATAGTGCCAGCGTTCATTGATCAGGCTACAACCAAGGCTGGAAAACTGGTCATGGAGATTATTAGCGGTCAGAAGTTCACGAAATCAGAAAGTGGGGCTGGAAAATCTCAACCAAACGTCGTCGTGTCAAATAAAGACAGAGGATATGTTCCCGACGTTGTAAGACCAACCTAGCTCCGAAAGCAGGCCATGACTAATTTTTTACTGAGATTGTTGACAGTAATGTCTCAGTCTGAAGAATATAAAGTCAAAATACGGGGAAACACAATTAGGTTCCGGATGGACAAAGAGATCATCGACTTTTCTCCTGAACTGGAAGATCATTTAGAGATTTTTGAAAATGTTCGAGGAGGCTTCAATGCTTATATTGACACTACATGCCAGACAAAAGAAGAGACTAAGCTGTTGTGGAGTGGCCTTTTGCAAAAAGAAGACTAATCGAAGGAGGCCAATTACAATTGCGAGAGAGGATGTTTCTCTTCTTTTATTGTTTCCACAAGTACACCATACAGGTGTCTTTTTCATCGTACTTGTAATAAAGTTTTAAGTTCACTGAAATCAATTTGAATTAGTTCTACTGATTGTTTTGTATTGGTATGAAGAGAAGAGTTGTAAATTTAGCGCTGGAGCTTGCGTTTGGTCTTCAAATCTATAGCTATGGATGTGCTGTTGTTCCTAATCTATAATTGGAACTGTATTCTCTCCCAACAGTTGATGGGATGTGCTTTTTCATTTAGAATTTCTTTGACAATTTCATTCCCCATTTCTGTCTGTGATCTGTTAGTCATTCCCCATTGTTGAATGGCATTAAATTAGGGCTTGAAGGTGAACATCAATATGTGAATGCTGCACTGGCCATTTCATTATGTTCCTGTTGGCTTCAGAGGACTGGTCATGTTGAAGCTGCCTACCTAGAACAGACTGTAAGTTCTATTTATTAGAGTTTTATGTGCATGCTGGGTATAATTTTGTTTTATCTTTCATTTATTTATGCATGCAGTAGAGCTCTATGCTGGAAGAGTTCATCGAAGGGCTAACAACAGCCAGCTTGCAAGGACGGGCCCAGATTCTCCCTGATCCGAAATATCAACGCTGAAAACCTGGGAGATATGGTTTTTTATTTGGATGGAGCTCATAGTCCTGAAAGCATGGAGATATGTGCACAATGGTTTTCTCGTGCCATTAAAGAAGACAACCATCAGCAAATTGAAGATTCCAGATCTTTGAATGAAAGATCGAGGGTGAACTCTACACAGGTAAAGTGCAAACATTTCGTTAAAACCATGTATTCTTATCATTTGTAGCAGTTTCCAGGCATATTGCTCAAATATTAGGCCATTAGGGTCAATTATCTCTAATAAAGAGCTCTGTGAGGGCTTCAAAAGCAAATGGACAATTACTATTGATATTAGATAATACCTTATTGATGCTTTTATACATATTCATTTAAAAATTCTGCCTATGCTGTATGTCCTGGATACTGACAATTTTTTGGGGGGCTGTTGAAATGCAGATATTGTTGTTCAACTGTATGTCAGTGTGAGATCCTCAGTTGCTTCTACCACGCCTTTTGAGGACATGTGCTAATCATGGTAAATAATATACTCCTTCCGTTCCAATATAAGTGTCTTGTTTTTCTAGCATTTTTGCCCCAAAATGATTTTACTCGGGAAGTTAGTTATGCATGAATTACTAGTAACATCCAAATGTAATAAATTAGTTAGAATCCATTTAGTTTGTTACAAGTCACAACACATGTACATAGAAATACAATGGACAATGTCCAACACCGAGTTCTTAATTTTTCTCAGAAAAGAACACAAGACACTCATTTGGAACGGAGTAACAAATAGTCAAAGCGTGCAATTTAAACTTCCCAGCCATGGTTGTACTTTTCCTTGGCTCAAAGCCAATGTAATGATCCTAAACTCCCAATTTGATTTGTGCAAATCTCCAAATGGGTTACTCACTAACTTTGAACAGGAATTTATCATTAATGGGAAATTTGTAGTCAGAAAAAGTAATAAATATTTTCATGGGACTGAATTATAAAAGAAATAGTTCAAATATGAAGACTTTGTTTTGATGTGTTTCAGGTGTTTACTTCCAGAAGGCAGTCTTTGTTCCAAGCATATCAGTAGGTTGGAACCCATGCTTTACCAACAACAGAATTTGCAGTTGATCTGTCTTGGCAGTTCACTCTTCAGAAAGTATGGGAAAATCTCATCCAGGGGGAAAAAGGTATCAATTGCAATTAAGACTGCTTGTATTGATTTTATACATGTATTGGTCTTTTGACTGGATAGGAGGGACGCCAAGAACACAGACGCTGCTTGTCAAGCGATTAAAGCTAACTCAGAAGTGAGTGTTAGAAGTTGTGAAAATAGTGAGGTGTTTTCTTCTCTCCCAGTAGCGATGAAATGGCTCAGGGACACCGTCCAACAAAATCGATCTGTTTGTTTTCAGGTAATGCTTCTTCTTTTAAAGAATATCACAATAAAATATACAACTAGTTGAGACAAACATATATGCTTTGGCAAGATGCTCCTGGTTTGGATCTCTCTCTCTGAGTTTCTGCTGAGGTGGTTAAATTTGTAACATGAAGATGGCTGATATGAATAGCAGAATTATTAAGAAACTTCTATCCTGTAAACATGGTGTGGATTGCCATTTATCCCATTGATATGAAAATCCAAAAGTTCGTTATATTTACCCTGTGATCGACTTTCAGGTTCTTGTAACTGGATCTTTACATCTTGTGGGTGACGTGTTAAGATTAGTCAAGAAGTGTGGCATTGAAGCGAGTTGATGCTAATCTATATCATATGAATGCCGGTGGCATCTCCAACTGAGAGATGCCCAGGTCTCAATTTCCCTGAGATGTGTTGAAAGCAACGTCAGGCTTTTCTACCAGTGAAACTCAATTTGCGTCTCTTGAAGTTGGATGATAGTAAATTTTACGTGGCCAAATGTTTCTTTTACAGTAACAATGAACTATATTTAACATCTGTAACTTTAGGAAATGTACTTGTTGGATGTCTTCCCCTATTTTTTCTCCATTGAGAAAAGTTAGCTTTATGTGACTAAATGGATGTGCTATACCAACCCAAACGTGTCTTCAACCCGGGTCGGCTTGAGTTTCTTAACAGAATACTAAACTTTCAACACGACCAAGTGCTATTAGGCCAAGGCAGAATGGTAATTTAGAGTTATACTACCCATTATACAACACAAAAAAACCAGAGCATTCACATTGAGAAACTTCACACCAGGATCATCTACTTCAAACTTGAAAGCTTCATTTCATTTGCTTAATAAACATATCTATACACACAATGTTTTCCTTCTTTCATCCATTTCCTCACTACTATTGCAAGAGAAAAAACACAACAGTAGTTGCCAAAGGACACTAAACAGGCCAATCAAACAACATAGACCCGAAAATCCTTCAAAAGAAAACCAGAATAATGCTCTAGTCTGCGTGAATGCTCAAAGCAGTTGGCGAAGCTGCTGATTCTCTTTGCGGAGAGACTTGACTTCTTTCATTAGCTCAGCCTGGTTTTCTAATATTGAGTTCATTACACTTGACATTTCCATCTGTGAGATCATTTCACATGAGGAATCAAAATAACGATCAAGTAATATGTAAAGCAAACAAAATTGAAATACCGAACGAAACTGGCTACATACCTCCTGCATATGAGATTGTCTCAGAATTTCGATATGAAGATTCCTCACATCTTCATGTATTGATTTCTGAAACAAATCAAGTGTTTCTTCGACGGTTCGTTGAAACA
>JAYMTA010002563.1:0-16228 GCA_036897625.1 Pelargonium cotyledonis | reverse complement strand
CAGTTTCAGAGCTTTTTCTGCGTTGTCCTGGAGATGTATGGCTAGGGGTTTCATGCTTTTTCATTTTTTAGGTTGGTTTTAGTTGTTTTATTAGTTGTTTACTGTTTTATTAGGTCGGCTTTATTTTATTTTCCATGTACCCTGTCTGTTTTGTCTCCCTTGAAATGAAGATATTTCGTTTCTGGTCAAAAAAGCCAATATCACTAGTTTTGAGACCATGGATAATGGATTATATTCTAAATAAATAACTTAACGTAAAAGATATCCGTTTCCTGTTATTTTTTCTATTTAGATCAGGATTAGTGACAATTCTTTTTTAAAATACAAAAACTAATAATTTATTAATTTAATTCAAACGATAACGAGACAATATAAGAGTGGCACTCAAACAAAACTGACAAAAAAAATCGTAAATTTAACTAATTTTGGGTCACTCGGTTCACAAACTAATTGACTTGAAATGAAAATTAGACACTACCAAATTGAGTCATAATAGTTAAAAATTCTCGAATAATCAAATCAAATGCATTGGAATCATCCCTATCAGCTTGAATTGTCAAGTTGAAGGCACTTGAACCCTCCCCTCCAGCCTGAAGAGCACGAACAATTGAGAATGATTGCACTTAGAGTTCAAGGCGACCATGTGAATAGCTTTGCCAATGGTCTCTCGCAATCATTGGGTCAGTCATCTAATTCAACAACAAACTCGAAGGTTGATCTTATGACTCTGGTCAAACCACCACCATTCAAGTCATTTTTTTCTGCTATACAATCGTCTCCTACTACCCTACGCGCACACCAATAAAAAACTCATCGCGAATCTATGTCATACTGCAAACTCTAACAACTCATTAACTTATTATCAAAACAAAACTCGCTATTTTACTGAGAGGGGCCACAAAATTTGCGTTTTAGGGCCAGGTAGATAAAAGAAAACAATAATTATCAAAGACAAACTCTCATTTACTCGAGTGCATTAACTCTGTTTCGTTCAGGTAAGATTCTTATCATTTCAAGAATGATAAAATTAGCTTTAGCCACTCAAGGAGTTTACAATAAGCTAGAAAGAAGGTTGAAGAAAATGCAACAATCAAAAAGCATGTTGAAAGCAATAAAATAATCTTAATTTTTTACCGCAATCTCGAACTATAGAAGAATCTTACCTTAAACGAAGACAAAGTTAATGTGACAAAATGTCTTAACCTCGAACGAACAGAAACTTCTCATACTACAGTTATCGTTATTAAAAAAGAATTGTCTGCCTTGCCGCAAAACACAAAATGTTTATTTTATTTTTTTAATATTTGTCTAATCTATTAATTTAATGTAAATCAGTGCCTCATCTAGGACTAGAAGTGTTCATTTGGACTAATTCGAATTGACCCAAAACCAAATATGGTGGACCGGATCTCGGATTTGACCTGCCCTGATAACCCAAAATTAGTTTTAGAAGATTAAAAATAAATATTTGTACACATTATTTGTACCCATGTGATGATTCTCAAATAATGTGTTTTGTTTTTTCTTGGAAAAAGACAAGCACCTAAAGAAAAAAAAAAGTGAAGACTTGATGGTAATGAACATTTTGTCGATATTTCATTTCGCGCGGGGTTCACGCACCCAAGCTCGGCGCATCAAATGGCATCAATCAACCAAAGGAAACAACACCAACAACATTATCTTCCAAAACCCGTGCGACTCGCGAGAAGATCAAAGCCAAAAGCAATTTCAACACCAAATTTATGAACGAGAGATAGAGATTGAGTATAGATGATGGATTGGCAAAACCAACCGCAACAGCAAGAAATGGAGAATCCAAATGGATTTGAAGGGTTGTTTGTGAAGGTGATGACCGATGAGCAAATGGAGCAACTGAGGCGACAGATCTCCGTTTATGCCTCCATTTGTGACAAGCTTGTCGAGATGCACAACGCCATTTCTACTCAACACGATCTCACTGGTACTTTCTTCTGCGTTTCTTAATTGCTCTTCTCTGTGTTTGTGAATTTTTACATAATTATTATGTTTTTTTTTTTCTCCTGTTCTTCAATGTCATTTTCTACTGAATTGCTCGCAATTCTGCATGAAAACTACCAGAATTTATGTTATTTGGTTCTTAGGTTTATGTGTGTTTTGTGGTGAAGTGTTGCTTGAGGTGTGAAACACAAGATTATTTGATTCTTCATTAGGGTTCAGTTAATTATACGAGTTTCCTTGTGTATACTCATTTAGAATTCAGGCTTTGAAATTAGCAGAATGTGTTCTATTCTAAGTTCCAAACCCCTGTTATTTTAATTGCTTTGTCAATGTGTTGGATTGTTAACTGTGTGATTGTCATGTGCACATGTAACGATACTCGATCGTTCCTTCCTGTCTGAAGACAGATTAAAGAATTTTACATACCATGTCGCGGATTGTGATATCAGAATTGACTTCTATTTGTGGCTTCATTTTAGCTAGTATGAGTACATGACTGTTTTGAGGTATAGAACCGTATATGAAAAGAGTTTCTTTATGGATTAGGAATGAGGCTGGGGAATCTGTATTGTGATCCGCTTTTGATATCAGCGAGCCACAAGATCACAGCCAGGCAGCGATGGACCCCAACACCTGTGCAGCTTCAGATCCTAGAGCGCATTTTTGATGAAGGAAATGGGACCCCGAGCAAGCAGAAGATCAAAGAGATAACTAATGAGCTGATACAGCACGGTCCAATTTCCGAATCAAATGTCTATAACTGGTTTCAGAACAGGAGAGCTCGCTCAAAGAAGAAGCAATCAGTTTCTGTACCAAACAATGCAGAATCAGAAGTAGAGACAGATGGCGAGTCGCCCAAAGAGAAGGCAAAAATTGAGAACTTGGCATCGAGGAATGAGAGTTTGTACTTGCAGAGTCATGAGATTGATTCAGACATGTTTCGCTTTGATGGGCGACATCCTAGCAAAGGAGAGTCCTTATCAGATTCTGGTTTAAGGTCTTTTGGCAGCTTTGAACATTTGAGTATGATGTCAAATTTGAGTATGTATCTTCCTTTGATAGTTTGTCATCCATGGATTAAGTTTATCTGACTGTGTTCATTTATATTAGGTCTCACATCTACTTGATTGCATTTGTAGGACTTGACTGCCTGAATGGCGATATGGTAATTCCGGCGAGCTATAGTCCTTACTTTCACGGGGAAGGATACGACATGGTTGGACTTGGATGACACCTCCCTGCCTCGGATTCTGCTTCAAGTTTAACAGAAAGCTTCTTTGAACTAAATTGATGGACAAGTTACTTTGGAGGAGACCTTTATATGATTGTTATATTTAGGAAACCACAGATAGCATAGTAGAACATTACATGTATACAATACTTGATATATTGATTGCATTGAACTAGCTCATGGAAAATTCTTACTAGTGTATGAACTGGATTTTCTGGGAGGTTTTATTTTTTCAAAATTTGTCAGCAATTTGCAATAATCTATCATATTCAATTGAATGAAGTTCCTAGAAGAAGCTCAACATTGTGTTGTTGTCAACAATTTATCATTATGTGGTTGCAGTGAGTTGTTTCTATCAGAGCATTGGTCTTTGCCAAGCTGCTATTGTTGACAGATCTAATATAATGATTCTAGATTTTGAAGAACAAAATCATTTTATTGCTATAAACAGAAGAATGGACAAGTCACTGTAACAGCCGAAATCAAATGTACAATTCTATAATGCAAAAGGATTGTGGAAACAATCTCAATTGGTATTGCCTTCACTACAAATAGATGCAGCACAACTTGACCATGGATGACAGCAAGAACAGATGCTTCAGCTTGCAAAAGCTTATGGTGACCACTAATGTGAAATTCTCCTGTTTGTGATCAAATGATAGGATCCATTTAACTTACAATAACCCACTTTCTCAGCATTTCTTCTTGAGAGAAGCCAAGTCTTGCCCAAGCTGTGAATGGTATAATCTAGGTAGACTGCACAAACTGCCCAACCTGATGTGAAGAGCAACACCATCATATATCAACATATGGTATTGTTAATGCCAACCTTGCCTTAACCTTCAACATCAGAAAGTAAGGCCCTCTTTGGTAGTCTCAGCTGCAGGAACACAATTGGAACTGATCAATACAAAGCCAGATTCCAAAAACCGGAAGTTAAAATTGTTTCAGCATTGCTTACTTTTGATTTTGTAGTCCTCCAACCTCTAGATACTTCTTGCTGTGAGTATGAGAATTTATCGATGGAATTGAAAGCAGCAATTTTATCCACGCTTGAGGCACTTACGGGTAACAAATCCTACATCAAGGGAAGGTTACTTTCATTAGAAATATAATTTTTCAGTTTGATTAATCAAATTAAAACTAACAAACATCAATTAAGGCCGGAGGCATCAAAATATTTCTCTCCTTTTTCATAGGACAGATTAATTCTACAATCTAGACCAACACAAACTCACCTTGTCACTTGCTGTTTTGTTGTTTCTTACTTCTATATTTTTTTCACTTGATATTTTGTCATTTGATACTTCGGGATTCTTAATTTCCAAAAACTCGGAGCAAAACAATATCTGCAGCACAAGGGCCAAAAAATTAGAAGTTAAAAATCAGGACACAAATGGTCACAGAAAGAAACCAGCAAACAGAAATAGTGCTACCAAATAATGTGAAGCGTCGTGCAATTGCAAAAGCCAGGGAAAATTACAAGTACTCTTGATGTGTGGTGGATTGAGCTTAACCACACACAAAAAGGTTTCAGTAGCTACCTTGTTGAGTAACTGAACATTTGATGAATCAGTTGCCTTGATCTGTACACCAAGACAGTTGTTGCGGGTACTGCAGAAGGGGCAAAAAATATTACTAAATACACACCCATCTGCTTCACACCAAATGCCCTGTCCTTGAGCACCTTCACGAATTCCATTGCAGAGTCGTTGATCAACTGATGAAACATCAGCCATGACAACAGGTATTCCAGTCGATGTATTCAAGGCATGAGGCCCCAATCTATCTCTCAAAAGAGACACTATGTGAACTTTTGATGAAGTAGTTAATGAGCAGGTAACATATAGATGGTTCTCAGGAAGACCCAATAGACTTTTGCAGAGAGAGCAAGCTATTTGTAGTCTCTTGTCAACGGCAGGAGCACATGATGCCCAGGAAGCAGTGCAATTACTAATTGTGGTCAATCGAGTAACACTGGACTTCTTGAATTCATGCTCTGCACTATTAATCTCAAAACCAAATTCGATCCTGCGATTTGCATCTCTAGCTGTCATTTCGCTTTGCACAAAACTGATACAACCAGGACCAGGAGTATCAGCATCAGGGGCATCAAGCCGCCTATCTCTGGCAATGGACTTCCTCCTTTTCTGGAAGTGAGAATTTACACTCACGTTCAAAGGTGATTCTTTATCTGGAGCCACGACAGCATTAACATTTTTCTCAGGAGTGAATGCCATCAAACACTGGTCTCTTGAAGGAACTTTGCTTGGATTTGTTGAAGAGATTGAACAGCAGGCAACTTGCTTCTGAAAATCAGAGGTTTGAAATACTGTTGAACAAGAATTTCCATCCCTAGAGAAGGATCCTGGACTAGGAGTGGTAATGCTACCATCCATATCTGGAGTTTCATTCACAATGGATATTTCTGGATCTTCATGAGAGAATGGCGTGGATACAGCGTCTAAGCACCTGGAGAAAGACGCAATTTATTACGAACTGAAAAATGATCTAAGGGAACATAATTTTAAGGAAGGGGGGAATGTGTACCTCAAATATTTAGGAGAACTGCATTCTAGATCAATAACTTCTATGCAACTCTTGGTATCAACATCAAGTTGTACAGATGTTTGATCTATCACATCTTTTTTAAAATTCACCCTGGGAAAAGTGGCATCAACTGTAGAAACTAGTTTTTGTCCACAAGAACCAGACTTCTTTGGTTTCTCATATTTCTTCCCTGTTAGCCCTTTACAATCATCCATAAAAGAGATATTATCTTCTTTGATTTCAGATTTGTGTGAGGCAGTCATGGTATTGTTGCAAACACGTTCCTGGAGATAAGTTTAGGAAGAGATAAATTTAATTCACTAACTCGATCAAGATAAAGAAAATGAACTCGTGGAATGCAAACCACAACAAATAAAGTCAGATGTAAGACCTTGACATCTTTAAAGAAAGATCTCAGTCCCTCAAGCGACATGTCAAAGTTGTCATACTGTTTAAAACATTTCTTTAGCCACTTTGAAATATATGCTCTATTCCTTTCGTATTGATAGCGCTCATCTGCTTGCCACAAGGAAAAAACATTCAGACGTCACTTTAAATAGCAAAGACATAGTACAAAACACTGTTACAAATACTACTAAAATTGAGAAGATTGAAAAGTTCCAAATAAATAAATAAAAATAAAACTCGAGAAAATAAAACAGAACTGCAACTCTAATCAACTAGATAGCAGTTTAAAAGGTAAGCAACTCTGATATTTTGAGTAGTTCAGAACAATTACCTAATAAAATGATGGCACCATAATCAAACTTGTGTCGTATACAACGTCCTACAAAAAAAATTACGGTGTTAATCAGCATAACCAAATTAAGAATGATCAGATGGTGTCATAGAGAAGTTATCATGTGTCAACACAAAGATGATACTAAACATGGTGATTAAGTATAGCAACAAATGACTATACAAATAAATCCCATATGGAAACACTGAAAGTGAACCCAATGAGAGGACATACCTGCAGCTTGATTTAGAGCTCGGAAGGCTTGGTAGCAGTACCATTCGTTACCACTTAGAAGGTTTTTGGACGATTTATATGTATCATTATATTTCTTCTTCAATTCAACTTGAATATCATACCTGGCAAGAAATCTTAACCAATCAGCATATTATGACATGGCTAACTATTTTATATTTAATTTTTTTAAAGAGGCGAGAGTTCTTACATATTTGGGTATGGAATGCCAACAACAATCTAAGATGGTCAAGGACTTACAACTAGTAAAAAAAAAACTCCCATATAACAATAGTAGTGAGCATGTTTAACCTTGAGGTCAGCCATTTGGAACAAGATTAGGAAGTATTTATTTTTTAAAGACACCATGAGTTGAGTATTTATTATCATCATTCATCAATTCAATCAAAGATAGTATGAATAATTATGTTTGTGATATACAATTTCTGCCATTCCTTCTTGTTAGTAGGATCCCTACTTGTAAAGAAATAAAAAGTAATAATAACAGAAGTACTTTAGCTTAGGAAGATGTGGAACAAAGGATACAACTACTCGAGCATTATCATCAGAGAAGTCTATTCCTTCTGAAACCTGCAAGTAGAATATTATCATTACTAGAAAAGTTTGTTTTCATATCTATCTATAGGAATGTGGTTTGTATTTGTCAGTACAACTAATATACACAAAAACATTCTTGTCAAAAAAACAGCAATGGCAATGCAATCATTCAGAAGTTTTTGAAAAACACATTTACCGGCCTTTGTAAGGAAAGCGCAATAATTACCTAATGATGATATAAAAACATTTTCTAAGAGTTGGTACCAAAAGTCTTTTTATGTCCTTAGGAACATGGTCTAATGAAATTTGTATTTAAAGAAGATAAACTGGTAAAAGAGCTGTAATGAATTTATGTCATGTGTCCCCTCAAATGATTATGAATGGATTAGGTTGTCTTGGCATCTCACTGTTTCACCCTCATAAGCATCCTTCTATTTTGCATAAAAAGCTCCTGCATAACCAGAAACTAAGCAATCTCCAACTTCCACCGGCTAAAGTCTAATCCATTCATACCAATTCCGAGCTATCTTAAATTTTGCAATAGTTTTAGTCTACTCTGGCACATTTCAATCTCTATTTATCAACAATCAACTATTTAGCTAGAGGATCAAGAATTTAGGTTTTATTTTAACTCTTTCTTTCATAGTAATTGTGCTTGTAACTTTCATGAAACATATTGTGGCAGCAATTAATCAACAGTAAAATGCTCGGCACAATTTTATTCTTTTCAGTGAGAAATCAATAATGTCAGCCATTAGATATCTTATTTCCAAAATTGAAGCAGATATGTAGGGCTAAGAACCAAAAGTAAGAGATAAATATGTTAATAAGTAAAATATCAACTTGTGTACCTTTCCCCGACAAACTGCAAGAAAAGCAGCTCCCTCTCTCTTAGAGTCTTCAGGGGACTCAATCGCATTAAAATGATTAACTTTCAATTTCTTAACTCTTCTCTTTTTCCCAACAGTAGGTCTATTATAAATTGTATCATAGTAATCTTTCAAAACATGTTCAAAATCATCCTGGCTTCCTCTTGGTTCTGCAAACCAAACAACACAAGGTATGAATAATGGCAATTCAAAAAAATTAACTATAAAAATCTATACTGAGAAAGCCAACCAAATGCCCATCAAGAGAATAATCCGTGATGGCAATATCTTATTTGTTTTGTTTATCACATGCTCAACGACATAATGACCAATAAAGTGACAGCTGAAACTGACCCACAAAAAGGGATTTTCTTGCATTCAGTCGAGACCATTGACCTGTTTCACGCCAACGATTACTTAATTTATCCATCAACTTATAACTTGGGAAGAACACAAGAGCACCGCCTGGAACAATGTTGCATATATCCTCTAAAGATTTGCCAAGTGCATCCTTCAGAACAAAATAAACCAAATTATTCAACAAATGAGAAAATAACTCAACCAACCAAAGATAACATGAGATGCACTCACACACCTGAAAACCATAGCCATCTGCTGTTTTAAAACTTGCATTCATTGGATAATTACCTGCACCAGTGGTCATAATAGTAGCCCAAACCTGTAGAAAGATGGATAAATCGTAACTTGAATAGCTGTTGAACCAATTATAACAGTCATGTAACAAAAAGACCTAGACACTCAATACAATGTCATTTTCACCTGTGAATCAACATCAATTACATGTGGAGCTTCCAGACAAGTTCCAAACTGGACTCCAAGCTCAGAAGAAAAGGAATTCATAGGTGACAGAGTCCTAAATTACAGAAAGGAAAAAAAATATATTGGTGAGAATATTGTAATAGTATGATACAACCTCGAGGCATATGACAGAAGCAGTGAACTGGACATTGCAACTGTTTACAAGGCATACCAACAGCCAGGTTTAACAATGTACAATGCTTACCCAGATGTTAAAATGACTGACAAAGATAGTTCAGCAATGTCCCTGAAAACAACAGATGGATTCAAGCACCACAAACTCAAGGTTTGTGTCAAGTTCCCAACAGCACTTCCTGAATGCAGAACATCACTACCATTAGTGTAACTTTAATTCAGATGTGGGAAAACTGCTTATGGTACTTCGGATATTGCAATGTATGGAGGTTAGTGACCCCTTGAGGATAGGTGGGAGAATTTAGATAGAAAAAACTGAAAGATATAGGAGTAGGCCTATTAAGTACTAACAGAGAAAGGAGTAGTAAGAACAAGTACCCCTCTGTCCCAAAACAAGTGCCCACTTCTCCATTTTTTTGTAAAATGTAAGGATAAGTTACTTTGAGTTGGACTTCCCCTATATATGTGCTCTTGTTGGAAAAACCTCAAGGGATTCTAACTAAATTACTCTATGGCTATTGTAGGTAATTCATGCATAACTAACCAAGATAGAAAATGGATACTCATTTTGAGATAAATTTTAAAGGAAATCAACACTCTCATTTTGAGACGAAGGGAGTACAGGATAATGCATGGATTACCAGAGAAGATAGCATTAGATAGGATGGGATGGAGGAGCATATAAGCAAAAGATCCCAATGAGTCTTGTTAAATGATTCATGTAGCACACCCTAACATTGTTTGAGATATTGCTTAATTGTTCATTAGTATATGAATGACAAATTGTCTCTTAGACTCTCCTTACAAATCATTCTCATGATGTAAGAAAGCTTGTTTTTATGTTTACTTAAGATAATACAAATCTCCCAAATTCTTTTGAATGTTATACTGCCATTACCTTCAAGGATAACTATTATAACCACTTACCAGCATCTTTTTTAACATATCTTCGTAAAGCAAGCTGAAAATCAAATATGTGACTCCCATTTCTTGAGAAGAAATAAGTGAGTGATGAGAACAATCCTGAGTGAAATTGAAATAGTCAAAATACTGAAAAGTCGCTGACTGAGAAAAGCTCAGTGTATCTGTGTATGTACTTTGTAGACATGAAAACAACCCTATACCTTCCAAAAGTATTACTGACATCCCACTTAAATGAGCTTCTTCTTCTGACTCTGTATCTGTAGCAGCTCTTATTGCCTTCCAACAGATTAATCAATTCAGTTGACTAAAAAGTGCAAAGTTGAGACTCATGTCCCAAAAAGACTTATTATTGTAAAATAAGTACCTTTGTGACACATTCTAACAGAATCGGGAAGCATTGCTGCGAAATATTAGCTTCTTGGAGCTCCCTTATAGCCTTATCACCAGTCCAACTGAAACATATATAAAAAATAATAACTTATCTTGATTTTTTCATGCAATCAAAAAAGAGAGAACATTCTACAAGCAAATCTACAGTTTACTTATCAATTTTATCAAAAGCTTGCTCCATGAGTGCCATGAAGCTCAATACAACGAATTCCTCAAGATCAAGTATTTACCCATTATTATGATCAACAATCAATTCTAGACATCCTATCACTCAAATGATTTAACACAAGTTCTACTAAATAGTTCATGGAAAACAGAACAGATGGTGGCTTGGATCTTCTACATATGGCTCAGGTATCATTAACATTTAAAGGACTTGAACAAGAAATAACTCACCATGAGCAGTAGTGCTGAAATTCACGTTTTTCTAATGTAGGTTTCTTCCGCTGAATCCAACTTAGAAGGTCCTATAAATTTATGGCCCTTATTATACTGACCAGACAAAACAACAATCAACTTTGAATGCATTAGCTGCGGAGAAGAATGATTTGGCTAGTTACCTGTATCATTTCATATAGAGGTTGGTAAACTAAAGCATTAACATTGCAGAGCTGATCTAATTCCGTCTGCAATTCTTTCAGAGGTAATGGCAAGCACAAGCAACATGTTAGTAATCCTACCCAGAAAAGAATATAAAAAATAAAGCATTGCATTCATAACATACTAAGCAAATTATCTTCTTCGACGTCCACGCTACCAGCATCACGAGCAATGTCCTCTATGTTGCTGTAAACAGTGAAACTAATCAGTCCATTAAAAATCACAAATAGACATTGATTACCTGAACAAAATTGGACTTGCATGCGTTAAAGTAGAAAGGAACCATACTTCCTAACTGCAGCACACATAGTCAAAAGTTTCACATGACGTTAAAATTCAATGGTAGATCGAGGACTCAGAAGCAGGCTGTGGCCCATGGGGGGTCAATTCCCTCTCACAACCAAAGAAACCTCTCAATATTTTCTGTATGAAGTTTGTTTTACACATCTCACTTAGTTAAAATAGTGACATTGGAAATTTTTTGTTAAAAATTTAGATGTTGGATAATGGCATCATACTCATAAATTACATTTCATTTTAGTGTAGTTAAAATGTAAGCAAGATTAACGACTGAGGTCATTCTTGTAAATTGCTTCAGAGTCGATGTTTTGAATATTATACATTTATTACCAATGTATTCAAAATTGGATCATATCGATTGGTATGGTTAGAAAGTATTACTTTTCTATTTTTTTAATAAAATTTGCCAAGCTTCACAGGTTTTAATATCTACTGCTCTAACATCGAATCAAACTGGTGCTCAGGCTGAGCCCCAAGTGAACCGTCCAATCTGGTTCTGTTAACCTTGTTCATAACTGCTATTTACTAGGCTCTTAAGACTTGAGAGAAGTCAATTGCACACTCTCAATCTTTGCTAGATCAAACACATTTTAAATTATATGTCGACTCTAAGATGAACAGTTTTAAGATGTGTGTTTTCTTCTATTTACCCTGCATATAATTGACAAGGAACTATAACAAGATGACACGTAATATAATCTGAAGATAATTTATTTCAGCTCCCAAAAAAACTAGGAAGACAAATCACAGCAATGAAGTCAAATGATAGTATTATGACAAACTGGAATTATTAGACTTCTAACTGAAGTTAATGAGCAAACACAGGATGACTTTTAAGAAAATATACATCTCAAACTTGTTAGTGGTCAAAACAGTGGTAAAGCTATTCAACCTTATGATGAGGTAGCAATACTTACTGGGCTTCATCAAGAATCAAAATAGCTCCCTTAATATCCACTTCCATTGCTCCCCTAATAATTGGATTAATGATGTAGCTATAAGGGCAGAACACCAGTTGTGCATGGTCTGCCATTGAACGTGCTGCATAATATGAACAACCTGGATAATGCAAACAAATTCAGTGACAGTAGGTGATAGCATGAACATCATTCAGGGACAAAATGAAAGAATATAAAATCAACCTTTTACAGCTTGTCCAACTTTAACAAGATCCTCAATGTCATGGGCCTCATGGCAACCTCCTTTTTGAAGTGATGGGTGACCTTTTACTTTATTTGCATTTCTGTTTTCAGAGAGAAAATTTTGAGTCACCATTACAATCACTTGTTAGATAGATAGTTAACCAAAATCCAAAGATAACTATGATTCAGAAGAGTAGACCTCTAGACTCTAGTTACATTACAAAATAAAAGATAACATTAAAAGGATGCAAGCTTAAAATATAAAGACATAAGTTGCACGACTCACTTAAAATGTAAGCATCCTGCATCTCGATCCTTCAAAAGCAACTTGCTGAAAATTTTCAATTACATATTTTAGCAAGAAACTAATAGAAGGAAATTGAAAAAAAATATATATATCCTTGACATTAAAAAATGCACCATTCTTCATCTACGTTTCCTTTTCCTCGTACACGCGCATTTGTACAATAATGTTTCCGAGATGCCTGAAGATTCAAATACATGAAAAGAAGTAATCAACAATTGCTAATTAAAACAACTTCAAACAAAAGTATTGTTGATGTAGTGAGTAGCAACCCCAATTTAGTTTGGGAAAAGGATTTGCTGTTGCAATAGTAATAGCAATAAGAGACTAAAAATACATATAAGAGGAGTATAATGGAGAAAAAGCTTCTATTTTCAAATAGTGATTTTGTGCCAGAAGTATGCAAAATAATTCACGCACCATGCATCCAACACTAATTAACACGACTATAGATAGCAGGGGCACTAATGTTTAATCAGTCTAATATACAACTCCCCAATTAGAGAGCAGTACAAAAATGTCAAGTAAGACAGCTTTCAATATCTTAACATTACCTTGGAGATAAAACTAAAAATAAACAGGCATACTACAATTGAAGGAACATAAAAAAGATGTTAGGCTTTTTCAATGCATAGGATACAACCAGATAATAATGACCCAAACATGGAGAATCTTATTTTCCGCATTACAGTGTTCAATGAAATGAGAGAAATTCTGAACACAACAATCAAGGAAATTATGGACCCAAGTCAGCTAGGAAACTTAAATAAATGGGCTTAACCAACCAAAATTGCCATTGGAACCCGGTAAGCAGTTTTCCGGTACTCGCGGATAACTTGAGAGATCTGCGAATGAGTCCTCCTACATGTACAGAAAACAGCAGAAAAGAGTTATAGAGTAGTGATACTGTTTCATATATTTGTTATTTGCATAAACTATTTGCCAAGCTTTGTAGTAAGAATAACTGTTCAATACAACAATTGAAAGAACTTTCCTGGTAAGAACATCTAGAGATGACAATCCTCCAAAATTTTGCTTGCACATTATTTATTTGTGCTCGTTAATGGTTATTCAATCATAGATTATAAAAGCTGACTATCAGTGTTCGTTCACAACTGCATTTATACTATGATCTTGGAAACTCAACAAACTTAAAGGCCTCCCTTAATTATAGGTATAATTACAGCAATCTGAAATATAAGAAGTGGCTTGACAGCTGCTTAGAATATGCACACAGTGGCATACAAGTCATTAGCCGTCACTTCCTTCATGAAGTTCACTCCCATAAATGTAATTAAAGATGTACAATGGGTTTTACCCTAGAAATAGACGTGTGCAATTGTTAAACTCAATTCTCAACTTCGAAATTAAATCTTGTTTTCAGGAACTATATTTCTATCACTTAACATTCAGGAAATGTGACACGGTCATAAGAGAAAAAAAATAACAAAAACTATTCTAACAATGTCAGTCCAGCATAACAAAACTTACGTTGCATAAAATATGGTAGGTATTGTTTTTTTCTTTGGATTCGTGCTGTTTGCTGTAGATTGAGCCAGCCCCGGGGTTTCTGATGGCATATTACC
The DNA here is from genome assembly GCA_036897625.1 of Pelargonium cotyledonis. Taxonomy (NCBI): domain Eukaryota; kingdom Viridiplantae; phylum Streptophyta; class Magnoliopsida; order Geraniales; family Geraniaceae; genus Pelargonium; species Pelargonium cotyledonis. Next base: position 1,873 of record JAYMTA010002563.1, on the reverse strand, counting down.
TAAGGAAATGTGATATCAGTGATAGGATGCAATAGCATTGAAATGAACACCACAGTGACCTATAAAACTTGAAACACATTCACATAAAATTCCATGCTTTTGGAGGGAAATACCAGCAAACTCCAGCATCTCCAAAATAATATCCAAGAGCTTTGTATTACAAATATATTCATGTCCTAATAACCTACCCAATATTTCATTTTCTAACACTTCCCTAAATTGGTAACCGGGTTCGATTCTGCACATTAAAACTGATCAAAAGACTTTGTAATTGCACCTGAAGGGTCCATTTCTGGAACAAAGCCACCGCCATGAGCTAAGGGATCTGTGAAGGCTTCCGGGGCGGGCTTGGGGAGAGTCAGGGTGCGGTGCTGATTTCTTCGCATTGTAATTCTGCTGCCAGGCGAGAGAAGAGCAGAGCAGCGACAATGATTTTCCGGTGCCGGTTGGGGACTCGAGCAATGCGTGGCAATGCCCTTCTCTCTGGGCCCGATCGAGCGTCGATATGACCCTTCCCATGAAGGCGAGCTGCGATCCGTACGGCTGGTAAGGGAACTGAACTGGAATTCCTCCGACAGGGTACTCGATTTTAGAGGTTTTGGTGTTAGGGTTTGATGGCGGATTTGCAGAGGCCATCTCTGCTCGGTTCTTGTTTTGGCGGAAAGTAGGCATAGGTAAGTGGTGAGAGGCATTTATATTTATTGGGGTTGATTTTTGGCGGGAAATTTTGATCGAAAATGGCGGTATCTTCCTCCATACACTGTGTGGTGTGGAGTCGAAAACTTGAAAAGTGACCGTTGCGGCGTTGCCCTTCAATAATTGTACCGTGCGCACATTTTTCTATTTTTCCTTAATCAATGATGACGTTAAAGCAAAATTGGGTTTTTTTTTTAAAAAAAAATTAAAAGTAAAATTATGCACAAGTGAATTTTAGAAACACTCCAAAGATGAAGAAATAATAGTGGTGTGTTTGGGAAACAAAATTTGAATTGAAATGTTGGAATTGAGACAAACAAGACTTTGGAAACTCCTTGATAAATGTACCCTTGGTAATCTATAAATTGAGTTTTAAAAAAAAAAATGGTCTACAAATTATAGAGTGAATGTTTTATTTAGGTACTTTAGTTATACTTACTGTTTTGGAAATATTATACGTAACTCCTTTTTTATATAGGTTTATTAACATTTTTTAAAGATCATGATTTTACTTTTACCACTTCTGAAGATGTTATCTAACGGTTCGTTCATTTTTTTCGTCAAAGTTTACGAAATATTTCAAATTTTAAGTCAAGATATTTTTCGAAATCTGAAAATACCCTTTACTCTATTACCCTTCTTCATTAAGAACAACATGTTCATCATGTTCCGCCAGGAAATTCATAGTTTGACCGGAAACTTCATAGCATTGCTGAAAAATTCATAGTTTTGCCGGAAAATTCATAGTTTCGCCGGAAAAATCATAATGTCGCCGGAAACTTCAAAGCTTTCCTACCAGAATTGTTCAAAAATAAAAAAAAATAAATAAATAAATCAAATATTCAACTCAAAATCAAACCTAAATCAAAATCAAATAAAAGCAACATCCAATCAAAATAAAAAACTCAACAAAAATTTTAAATAAATAATAGATCCAGCAATCGGATCTCTCTCTCTCTCTCTCTCTCCTTTATGGATACCCAGAAAGCTCCACACCAAAAAGAACCTTACAGAGCAAGGCAAAGCTAAATCGCCACTGTTTCTTCACCATTGAAAAACCCACTTACTGGTTTTGGGGAAAACTAAAAAAGATACCTCCTTTGTCTTTTCCTTTATGAACCCAGAATTTTTCTTGCCACTTGCTGCTCTGAGAAGAAGAAACAATGGCTCCTTTCAT